>CM053264.1:0-10000 GCA_028583405.1 Pogonophryne albipinna | reverse complement strand
ATTATGCTATCAAAACATTGATTTTAATTTCTAACAGAAACCAACCTACATCGGCCTACAGTGGGAAAATGGTTTAATCTGTTGTAGTAGAGTATACATATCAAATATCACTACTTTTCTCTCTTAAAATCAGACCTGTTTTTTAAATGAAATCTGCCTACTGATGCAGGTTAGACACTCTGAATTCCTGCCCCTTATGTCTTGTAAATGTACTACTTTTTAACATAATCACACATATTATGTGTTTTACATTTAATAGTTACAAAATGATTAAACCTATTATACTAACTACAATAATCAACTTCAAAAAGGAGAGTCTGAGAAGAGTTTCGAACGGCCCCCGGGGATTGTTTCATGATTGTTCCATGATAATGCCATAAACGATTTCCCATTCATTCTCTATGGCACCGTTGAATCGTTGCCGATGTAATATATATTTGGCCGCGAGTGGCGCTGTGGCGCACTTTTGCCAGTGAGACCTGTCTGCTCCTCCCCTCCCCCCGCTCTCCTTCAGTGAGTGAGTGAGTGATTGAGAGACTGGACAGCGACTTTTTCAACTCCTGACATTACGACCAAACTATAAGGTAAGTTATAGTAACATGAATTAACAGAGAAGCGACATGTAATGTTATGTTATCTGGGCTTTGTCTGACGTGTTTTAGTTTCAATGAACGCTATAAAGTGGTCCGTGTTTCCTACGTGTATCTTGTCTAACGGCTGCATGCACACACGGCACTTTGGGATGAATTACATGTTAATGTAAAGTTAATTCAATGTAAGCCGCTTAAAGTTCATGTGGTAGGATTTCTGTGTGAGTTTATTGTGTTTTTGTTGACTTGGTGAGGCGAAATTACCGCGAGTTACTTGTGGCGAAATCCTCCGTGTGTGTGCGTTTACATTAATGTATATTTAAATATATAAATTAACACTAACTACCATGTAAGTTTACCATTAACTCCCTTATTATTTTCCAATAAACCGGGGTTAGATATACTAACCCATCACTGTTACAAAACACAGCGTGGGGACAAGTTAACAGCAGTTTACTTTTCATTCATCGGCTCTACAATATTCAGCTGTGCTGTTGCCCAGACGCCATTGGCTGTATCATTCCAATAGCTTGCATATAGACTCTTATTTCACTACTTCAATTTAGTTAAACTACTTTTCTTTTTGTATTTACTTTTTAATATTTACTTGCACTATATGTGTCCGTTTTTCTGTATTATTGGGTTGCACTGTCTTGTCTGTTTGCATATAGGGATGGATCAAGATGAAGAGCTGGAGCAAGCGATGCTGAGTATCTCTCCTTCTAAACATGTGCAGAGCTGTGAGTGAACATGTTGTCTCTGCTTGTTTTGCCAGAAGATTTCAAATCATGTATAGTTCAGCCTCTTCGCTATTACTCGTTTTTTTTGTACAGCTCAATATATGTTTATGCATCACTCTTTCTATTTGTTTTTTGCAGCGGTGTCTGCACCACCATCATCATCAGCAAGCCCACAACAAGCTCCAAGAAGAAAAAGAGGTTGATTTTTCTGAAAATTCCTGATGAACTCTGGGACCATGAATTCTTTTCCCAAAATGACTTTCCGTCACATGTTGGCCATGTTCTGGTCTGACCATGTTCTGGTCTGTTTGTCTTTGCTCTTCTACATGTTGTCCTAGTGACTATGAATTGAAACCAGTCATGTTGAGGGTAAGTTACTGCTTTTTTTCTTATTTGGATTGAATGAAAAGTACACATTTAAACTGCTGTGGTCACTAACACTTGAACGCATGTGTTTGCAGTGTGCCAAGTTATTTCACCTGCTCAGACTGAGTTGTAATGACTGAATGCTGAATATTAATCCAAACACAAAGAATGCATGTGTATGAATGAAATGTATTCTCTAAACATTCATATGAGAAACAGTGTGTTTCACTTTATGAGATCAGCAGGTGGAGTAAAGATGGGTGATGTTTGGTCTTACTAACATAATTACTTATTTCTATATTGCCATAATATGAATAAACTGACACACTTTTCTATTTTAGTGTCTTCTGCTACCCTCTCTACTGAACTGAAGGCTTCACTAGTAGAAGGTAATGCATTATATTACTGTTTATACATTTAAACCCTGAATTCACACATTCACCTGCATCTGTCCAACATGTTGATGAATCTCTTGGCCATCCCTCCATGCAGCCCCTGCTCTGCCTGTAAAGACACTTGTGCCCCTTCCAAAGGAGCTGATGTTTCTGATGCCGGAACCATCCGCCCCGACGCCAACAGAGACCAACATCACTGTTCCAGGTGTGTATATGTTTGGCTCTTTGCCCCTTGTACAGTTTGCTGACTACGGTGAAGATGCTAAGTGTCATACAACATTATTTCTTTATTTTACTGTTGATAATAACGACATGTTTTAATATTTTCTATAGTGGCTCTTGAGATTTCTGCAGAGCCCTGTCAACCGACACTGCATCCACCAGCTGCACCAACACAAAGTGAGTGATACTAACAATAATAATACATAAATGTTTGAGGCACCTTCAAGTGTTTGAATGTTTCTCATTTGGATGTGTATTTTTCAAAAAATCACACACACACACACAATCGTAATTATTTGCCATGTGTTTTTATTTATTGTCTGCCTAGGTCAGCCATTACCCAGGCCATCAACGGTCCCCAGCTGTCCTCCTCTTCCTCTTCCTCCTCCTCTTCCTGCCTACAACCAGGATGTCAGTCATTGGAACTGTTCGCCGCAGCAGAGGATCTGGATGAAGATGGAGCTGCAATCCATGGGGCTCTGGCCAGGCTCCGTTCCTGTACGCAACCCTCTGAAGATGGTGTCATTGTGGCGTGGCCCTCCCCAGCCAGAGCTGATTGACAGCGTCTATGATTTCCCCTGCGCCAAGTACTTTCAGCTCCATCCCTTTTTCATCTGTCAGCCAGAAAATGACAATTTGATGGGTAGACTGAGGAACAACTACACTCTGCCGTGTATTGACGGCTGTGCTCAGCCTCAAATTGCCTCTGCTGGTGTTGGTAGGCCTCGTGTGATTGTCGGCACCACCGGACAGTACTACTTGCTGTCTTCAAGGCTCTGCTGCAAAGTCTGCCGGAAGAGGTGGTATGCCGACAACCCATCCTGGCTGGAAAAGCTCCCCAAGAGGTTCACCAACCTGCTGCCAGCAGTACTGACTTACAAGAAGGCCATCTGTAAGTCGGTACTGGACGAGCTCCGGCGCAGCGGCAAGTCACCCACTGATATGGCAAAGCAGATCACGGAGTTGATGCACCTCAAATACGAACGTGCTGACCTGGCGTACCTCGTCAGCTGTAAGAACATCATGGACGGTGAGGAAGGAAAGTACGACCAGAGGACAATTACCCAGTTCCTTCGGCAGGAAACCAAGCCGGCTCCCTTTGGAGAGTATGGAGACTCTGATGGCTGGAACGGGATCTCTGTGTCTGCACACTACCTGACAGACTGTGTGTTTTAAAACATTTACATTATTTCATTCTCTATTTACTACTGCTATATTTACTTTATTTAACAAAATATGATTTACTTTATTTATTTCTACCTTATTGTGTTAATTATATATGATATGTTTTGTACATAATCTGCTTTGTTTCTGTTGTTTACAATAAAGATGTTTTCTTGATTAATATCTACATGTCTCATTCATAAGTAAATTATTTATACTACATGGTCCATATCTTAAATATAAATAATACCTTCGGAGTTTTTCTTTTGAAGGTAATAAATAAATATAAACACAATAACAGTTACTATAACAAATTAGGATTCACATTTCTTGATTCATAGATAGCTCTTGATCTTTGATCATGTATCACAGACTTTGCCCCAACGGGGTGTCGAACCTGCGAACAGAAGAAATATCAGCTGGCGAACACAGTGGTTCAGCACCATGGACAGCATCAGTAATGCTGCGATTGTATTGGCTGTCACTCTATGCCACCTAAGCACGTCTTGCCAGAGAGCAGCGCTTAACTCACTGCGACACAGGATCGCATAGGTTTGCCTGAAAAAGTCTCATATATATATATATTGCCTGAGAAAAAATAAAAAGTTCGTGCCCCTGGTTTCCAAAGTAAAAAAAAAGCATTTTTCTTAGTTTGGGTTACCCGGGGCACGGACTTTTTACCGGCGCGCCCTATTGGTTTTGATCGCGGGGAGTGCTTAAGTGTGGGTACCCAGGCTCGACCGGTGCACGAGGTTATGGGGGCCTTTTTTTGACTCTGGAGGGGGACTATATCCGCCTTAAGAGACACTATTTTGGGGTACAATTTATACATTTTCACCCCTTTTTTATGGTTCTTCCAAAAGTTAACTTTGACTTTTTCTGCCTCTGGAGGAATGTAAGGGGAGTTGTCAGGGGACTTTACCCGCATATGAGGCACTATTTTCGGATACATTTTTTCCATTTTCACCCCTTTTTTATGGTTCTCCAAAACTTTACTTGACTTTTTCTGCCTCTGGAGGAATGTAAGGGGAGTTGTCAGGGGACTTTACCCGCATATGAGGCACTATTTTCGGATACATTTTTTCCATTTTCACCCCTTTTTTATGGTTCTCCCAAAACTTTACTTGGACTTTTTCTGCCTCTGGAGGAATGTAAGGGGAGTTGTCAGGGGACTCTACCCGCCTTAAGAGACACTATTTTGGGATACATTTTATCAATTTTCAGCCTTTTCTATGGTTCTTCCAAAAGTTCACTTAGACTTTTTCTGACCCATGTACATCACCCTGGATCTCTGCCTGTGAGTGTGGGACCAGTGACTCTGTAAGCAGCAGCCTTTCAACTCTGGGTGGGATTGAGCGAGGTGCTGGAAGGAGCTGCTCTCTCTGGGTCACAGCCTGCTGCTGCTGATGCTGCTGCTGATGCTGCTGCTGCTGCTGCTGCTGCTGCTGCTGCACTCTCCCCCCTGTATTCACGGCACTTTTACCCAGCATTCACACTCATTTCGTGGTAATAAAGCCATGTGCATCACCCTGGATCTCTGGGTGCCTTTGAGTGTGGGACCCTTCTTACAGTCCGTCGTGTCATCATGTACATGGGTGACGTTGACGTTTTTCTGTTCATGGTGACAAATATGAATAACTGCCTGTGAGTGTGGGACCCTGCTTACAGCAGTGACTCTGCTATACTTATGTTCTTGTACATTTCACGAGTCAAATGTGGATGAAATGGACATGGCTGTCTCCCTGTATTCACATCACTTTTACCCAGCTTTCACACACTCATTCCTGGGTAAGAAAGCAATGTGCATCACCCTGGATCTCTGGGTGCCTTTGAGTGTGGGACCCTTCTTACAGTCCGTCGTGTCGTCATGTACATGGGTGACGTTGACGTTTTTCTGTTCATGGTGACAAATATGAATAACTGGTGATGCTTTATTAAAATCTCGATTTGTATTAACATCTTCAATAACCACTCCACCTGTAATTCATGAGCTCTATACTTATAATATTTACATATTTATTTATCCAGGAAGACATCCCTGGACCACATGCAATGAACAGAGAGTGGGTGGGTGACTTTTATGGCTCAGATATTTATCATAATATTTGTTTGCACTGTCAGAAATGGGACCAATAATGCTGTCCTTTGGTGTGACTTTATGAAATTGTTGATATGAACATTTTAATACTTTTATATTATTTTACATTTAAATATGATGTAAACCTTACACTGTGACTTTGGATTGAAGGCTATCTAGCATACAGCTAGGCCGCAAACTGACAATGTAACCATGTCCACTGGTGTGACAGCATTGTCCTATAGTGTGACGTAAAGTCAGCGTCACACTAGTGGAAAATAAATATAGAATAAATAAATAAGGCAATATGCATTTTTTTATTAATTTACACTACTTATAAAATACATTTTCTAACCTTTTGAATACACAGAAAGTCAAACATTTCTACTGTTTTATATTTGTTTATTTTGACGTCCAGGCAGAAGGTATGAGAGACAGGCAGACGATGACTCGGTCACAACAAAGTACAGGGAGAGGTTGAATGAAGATCCAAGGAGGAGAGAGGATCTGTTGAGAGAGAGAGGACACACACAAAGTCAATTTAACATGCCACCAAGAATGATTAAATGACTCAAATGTTTCATTACATGGGCAGAAATGCTTAAGGTTTTATCCTTTTTTCTGCAGATATCAGGAGAAAAGAGTGAATGGAGAAATTGTTAGCCTCAGTGTGTGTCTGTGTCAGTCAGCAGCAACAAAAAAGCGGCTTCAAGAAAAATGGAACAACTCAAAAAGGAGATGTAGGGCAAGGGACAGGGCCAATAAGGCTATTTCCTTGAACTAACTCCACAGTCACCTCAGGCTGAGGGTCAACCTTCTGACCGTGAAGAGGTCAATGAAGTCCTAGTACCTCTTTTATGCAGCACACCAACACATTCCCCCAATGACATGGCTCCAATCAAACCCAAGGGATTCAAAAGTAAATCCGCTGTCAAAAAGCAGCTGCTGAAGAAGCTATTGATTCAAAATAACAAATTACTTTAAAGTTAAAGCAGAAAAACAAAAAGCTGAGCGGTTTAGAAGGCAGAATCAACGCGCCTCATACAGACACGGAACGTTTGTGGGAAAAGTCCCTCAAGAACAAAACAGTCCAAACAAGTGGAGTCCTTCTTGACTAGAGATGGGAACAGCAGACTTCTCCCTGGGAAAAAAAAAACACATTATTGGTAGGGGGAAAAATATGCAGAGGAGAGTACTAGCAAAATCTTTAGTTGATTTGCACAATTGCACTATTGAGTATGTAAGTCACTTTGGATAAAAGCGTCTAACGAGTAACATGTAATGTAATGTAATACATGTGCTATACATGCACAACCCAGACGAGCGAGCCAGACGGGAACACTGGACGAAGGGAGACGTGGTGGTTGGGAACAAAACATATACAAACTGGGTGAAGGAAACAGAAAATGGTACAGTGTCAAAATCTGTTGAGGAATTCAACAGAGACTTGGACGCCATTGCCATCCATCATTTCAACTGGCTTCAACAGGCCCAGAAATTCAACCAACTGAAAGACAACCTGAGAGAGAACAAAATAGTTCTACTTGTTGACTTCTCTGAAAATTATGCCTGGCATCTTTTTGTAATGGTGTCCATCGGTGTGACAGAATGTCCTGTGGTGCGGTGCGACAAAAAGAAAAGTAAAGAAAATAGGCTTTTTGGTTCTCAAATGCCTGAGAAAAGGGTTGAATACAATCACTACGGATATGTAAAGATAGCTTTTAGTTACATCAGGTTTTATACTTATTATAATGACAATGACCAACACTTTTATGAAAAGTCCCTATGTGTAGATCATTTAGTAGGGCAATAACATGATTGTACATTTAAATAGATTACTATTGTTGGAGGGAAATATTTAAAACAAGTTGATAATGGTTGAGCATATATTTCTTCTCTGTCTGACAATCTCTGAATTAAATATTATCATTAAACATAATGTCATATGTTCATATTATATCAAATAATTAAGGAAATACATTGGGTCTTCTCACTGCGTTTTGAGTTATTCACGTATTAAGTCATACAGTGATATGTAATTTGAGTAACATTTCAGACCAGTAACATAAAGATTACATTACGCTGTGTAAAGAGCACTTATTTTTATATATATATGTATAGTAAGTCTTTATATTTTAAACGCACACTTTATCTTTAATTCTATCAGCACCACGTCACTATTATTTATTTATATGTACAATTTTAGCAAGTTCTTATATTGTCCTGTTCCTGTAAGCATTTGTTGTAAGCAACGAGATGTTGCTACCGTGTACTTCTACTCCTCTACAGTTCAGAGGTACATGGTGTACTTTTCCTCCACTACATGTGTTTGATACCTTTAGTTACTTTACAGATCTGGATGAATGATGTGAAATATAACCAAGTGTTGAATCAGACTTTAGTTCCACCTGGAGTAAATTCACCAGCTACCCTGCAGTATACAGTCATTCAAAGTAGCTGCACCTTTACCAGCTCTGAGAACACTTTCATGATCAATCATTATAAAACATATCATATATATTATTCTGAAATGGACCAATAATGACTACTTTTACTGTCGCTACTTTCACTATATTTTGATAATACTTTTCTACTTTTACTTGAGGAACATTTGAATGCAGGACTTTTACTGTAACAGAGTATTCCTACACTCTGGTACTTCTACTTTTACTCAAGTACAAGGTCTGAGTACTTCTACTTTTACTCAAGTACAAGGTCTGAGTACTTCTACTTTTACTCAAGTACAAGGTCTGAGTACTTCTACTTTTACTCAAGTACAAGGTCTGAGTACTTCTACTTTTACTCAAGTACAATATCTGAGTACTTCTACTTTTACTCAAGTACAAGATCAGAGTAATTTTACTCAAGTACAAGATATGGGTACTATACTTTTATTAAGTACAAGATCAGAGTACTTCTACTAAAGTACAAGATATGAGTACTTCTACTAAAACACTAGTAAATATCTATACTTGTACCACCTCCAGGGGTAGACATTAAGGGTAAAAAGCCACTGGCCCTCCGGGCCGGTAGAATTGTATTGTCACTGGCCCCACCATTGTAACCACTGACCCGGAGCATTCGTCCAAAAAAACAAAACTAATAATGAAGAAAATTAACGCTGAGGGGATAGGGTCCAGAGGACGGGCAGAGGTAATGAGGGTAAGAACCTCACTTGGAGAGAGAGGGGAAAAGGAGGTTAGTGTGTGGGTGAAAGGAGGGTCTGGTGACCCAGCGGTGATTAAAGGTGAGTCAGAAAAAGAAGAGCGAATATCATCAACCTTTTTTTCAAAGTGGTTAACAAAGTCGCTTGACAGTAGGGAGGAGGGGGGAGGGGCTTTGTCCAAGAGGGTGGAGAAGATGGAAAATAGTTTTTTGGGATTGGAATAGGAAGATTGGATCTTATCTTGAAAGAAAGTGCTTTTTGCCTGACAGATCGAAGCAGAGAAAGAGGAGAGGAGAGCCTGATAGGTTAGGAGGTCGTCATGGTGTTTGGATTTCCACCGTTTCCGCTCAGCTGCCCGAAAGACGGTTCTATTAGCACGCAGTGCGTCATTTATCAAGGGAGCAGGAGGGGACTGACGAGGCTGCCTGCCGAGATGTGAGAGGACAGAGAGAGTCCAGAGAGTAGAGAGGAGAGTTTCTGCAGCAGAGTTTGGAGGCAGGAGTTGGAACGAGTCAGAGGAAGGGAGGGCTGAGAGCACCGATGAAGCAAGGGTAGGGGGGGAGAGGGAACAAAGGTTGCGGCGGACAGGTGCAGAGTGAAAAGAGATTAGTTTGTTATGTTTGGAAAGGGGTAGAGAGAATGAAATGAAAAAGTGATCGGAGGTGTGGAGCGGGTTTACAGAGAGGTTAGAAGTAGTGCAGTTCCTTGACAATATGAGATCATGGACATTGCCAGCTTTATGAGTTGGTGGGGATGGACACAGTGAGAAAGCAAAGGCGGTTAACAGAGATGTTAGTTCAGATGTCTTCCCTGTCTGGAGGTTGAAGTCTCCGAGAAGTACAGCGGGAGGGAGGGCCAGTTTCAGGGATGTGTGAGAGGAGATGATCTAATTCCTCCAAGAAGTCCCCCAAGGCGCCTGGTTGACGGTAGAGAACAACAAGGGTTAATTGTATAGGATGGGTTACTGTGACGGCATGCTTCAGTAAAAGACTGGCAAAAGAAAACAAAAACTGCAATCCTGCGGACAATTTTCATTTCTACTTTTACAAATTAAAAATACTGTTATAGTTTTCAAACTAAGAACACCAAGCAATGACTTTTAACATCCATTTTTACTGAAGCCTTTCCATCAAAGCGTTTTTGCTCCTACAAATGTTAGGCGAAGGAGCATTTCATATTTTCAAACGGGGGAAAGGGCTTTGGTGTGGACCCGGCTCCGGGCCATTTTCCCCTCCACTTTTGCATGCTCTTAGATTGAGGCACTTCACTCACTTTTTCAA
>CM053263.1:19343607-19419747 GCA_028583405.1 Pogonophryne albipinna | reverse complement strand
CACACACACACACACACACACACACACACACACACACACACACACACACACACACACACACACACACACACACACACACACACACACACACACACACACACACGTTGTAATAAAACGCGGATCAAACACAGATCATGTTCAGATCAGGTAATCTGCGAGCGGAGGGAAGGGGTTATGAGAATTACTGCTGATCCATCACAGAAATCCTGCAGTTCCCCCCAAAGCGGACTTTAAAAACGTAATCACCATAGCAGGCTTTTGGCAGACACAGTGTGTGTGTGTGTAGAGCTGTAAATTGCACTGTTCACGGAGATAATGGTGCACAAAGAACTCACAGACAGTTGAAAGAGAGGGAGATAAAGAAGAATAAAAGTTATCTGATGTGGAGCGCAGAGAGAATTGGAAAAAGGGCCTTCAGAGAACGAGACTTTTTCACAAGTTTCCTCGAAAGATACAGACTTCTAGGAAAATACCAAGAGGTTAACGTTGCTGGTTTTAAAGCTGCAATAAGTCAGAACATCATATCTTCTTTCAGTGAAAGTTCACCAAAGTCTTCATCTCATAAGCTCTCTTGAATGCAGGAGAGTGGAGCACCATATGCATACAACAAATTAATAAGAAATGCTAGAGTTAACTGATTTTTTAAAATATTTTATAGTTCTAATAGCGAACTAGTAGATGCAAAACACTCGGACAGTTCTGCCTGCACAGGAATTCTCAGAGTTTTTCAGACATTTTAAATATTTGTTGTAGTCTTTTGTTCAGCCTCCGTCAAAATCTGTTGAACTTTGAAGCTTTAGGCCCCGTCCACACGGAGACGATATCAGTTGAATCCGCTAACGTTCTCAGTGGTTCCCAACCTGGGGGGCGCCAAAGATCGCAGGGGGGGCGCCAGGCCTCAGATGATTTGAGGCCAAATATCATATTTACACTTTTTTTTTCTTTTTCTTTTACATATAATTGTAACGCAATACATGATTGTCACTAAGCCTTGTCTCTACATTACAATAAAATATAAAAAATAATTGATTCATTAATTGTAATAAAAATTCAAGTTAGTATTAAAGGCATAAAAAGACAGAAATGTATAATTCTTTCTTTGATAGAAATGTTTCTTCTGCCCGTAAAGTGTCCAAACAAGGCTTTTCTGCATAAGCGCATTTTTAAAACATAGTCATTGTCCATGCCGGTTTCAGTTGGATTATTTGTCAGTTGCTCCGATCAGATCAGTCTCCTCCATTTTGTAGATATTTACGACTTTTGAATCCACATAAACACATCGGCAAAATCCGGTTTACTTTGAGCACGTGTTTTAAACAGTTTAATCCCTTTGTGAATTGTTTCCACTTCCGCCGTCCTTTCATTTCTTCATACAGCGGGAATCCAAATGAATTAATCCTGAGTCCAATAACCATCAAAGTCACTCCAATAGTGCTCCTTAATTACGCTTTCATCCTCCTTTAACACAATACTTCACATTCATCCAGTTTGTGACAGTAGTTGTAGAATTTTGAGACTTTTAAACTTTAATTATCACTGTTGCGCCCCCCCCCCGTGTGTGTGTGTGTGTGTGTGTGTGTGGGTGGGGGGGGCACAACTTCCAACAGGAGTCATTTGGGGGGGCTCTTGGGAAAAAAGTTGGGAACCCCTGGTATAGAGAAAATGGTTTGAAGGCCGATCGGCTCTTTAGTTCCATCGGGGAACTAAGTGCTGAGAACTAAGTGCTGAGAACTAAGTACGGCACCTAAGTACTTGGTGTGGAAGCGGCTCTTGACCCTGTGTGCAAGTAGTCAAGTACTAATTGATAGTTTTACACTTTGGTTTGTGTACAGATTAAATAAACGAGACAGCAGACGAGGTGCTGGGTTGTGTTTCTTTTGGACTGATAACTGCCTCCTGGCTGGAGATTCATATTTACTTTACTTTTGACAAGAAAGCAAATTTAACAAAATGTCAAACAAAGAAATATGAAGGGAAGGCAAATTGAGGAGTACAAAAACAAAAATAAATGGAAGGAATGGCGTATTTATCTTTGACATGAAACTTTGTGCTGTTGGGAAAATGTTTTTATTTTTGTATAACTCATCATGTTGGCTGTAGAAACAGACCGAGGCTTAAAGGGATTATGAAGCTTTGCTCAAACAAACACAGAAGACTGGCCCTGAGGACACGCACGCACACACACACACACACACACACACACACACACACACACACACACACACACACACACACACACACACACACACACACACACACACACACACACACACACACACACACACACACACACACACACACACACACACACACACACACACACACACACACACACACAGTCAGACACACACGCACAGACACACCACACACACACACACACACACACACGCACAGACACACCACACACACACACACACACACACACACACACACACACACAGTCAGACACACACGCACAGACACACCACACACACACACACACACACACACACACACACACACACACACACACACACACACACACACACACACACACACACACACACACACACACACACACACACACACACACACACACACACACACACGCACAGACACACCACACACACACACACACACGCACAGACACACCACACACACACACACACACACACACACACACACACACAGTCAGACACACACGCACAGACACACCACACACACACACACACACACACACACACACACACACACACACACACACACACACACACACACACACACACACACACACACACACACACACACACACACACACACACACACACACACACACACACACACACACACACACACACACACACACAGGTCCAAGGCCAGCAGTGTGTGTTGTCTTTCTGCATGTGGGTGGTATAGATGTTCTTATTTGTTTAAGCCAATTTGCTGCAGGCTTTAGATTTAAATGCCCAATTACAGTCGTGTATCTTCACCTCACACACAACGTACTGTAGATCTGCGTGTGTGTTGTTCTGGACGACTGTTAAATAATCTGATTTAAAGCCGGACACTTCCCCATTTGTCTGGAAGCGCTTCTTACTTCAACAAATAGTACATTCAGACAGATTTAAATCACTCGCTTGAGCTTTGTTAACCTCGCAGCCTCAAATCTATCAAAAAAAAGACACACAAAATATCTAAAAAGAATCAGATGGGCATATATGACCAAAAAGAAACTCAAAATTACCAAAAAGTGACACAAATTACCAAAAAACCAACAAAATTACCGAAAAGAAACGCCAAATATCTCTGAAGAGAAAAAGACACAATACGATAAAAAAAACACAAAGGACCACGAATGGCGCATTTCCATTGCAGGGCCTCGCTCGGCTTAGTACGGTATGGCTAGGTCTCGTTAGGCCTTGTTAGGACTGGCTCACTTTATGCTGCGTTTCCATTACAGTTTAGGAACTGGGGCAGTAACTATAGTAACGCAGTGTAGGCGGAGCCGTGACGTCATCTTCAATACGAACCACAGAAAGCTGTTAGCTGTTAGCACTCAGAGCTCACAGCTCCTCATATCTGTTCAGAAACTAGACAGAAGTTAAACAAGTACAAACCACAGACTGTCTGTGTCATGGCGAATACAGTCGCTGGTTTATTTATGTCTGTAGGTCGTTGTTGTGAGTGTGGACGGTCGGAGCATATACTGCGTTAGCTTAGCCAAACTCCATTCAGACAACACGCATTTTAAAAGGGTGTTTCTCTGCCGTCTGTCTGCAGACTTGTCAAAGCATTAATTCATGGTTTTTACTAACCGGTATCAGTATGTTGTTACGTCGGCATCATTTAGAAACGTGTATTACAATTAAAATATGTTCATTTTGTTGTAGTTGCCAGCGATTCTCTCTCTAGTTTAGCATACTCAGCCCGGTTGTTGGCCCGGAAAGAACCTCGATTTTGGAGAGCCAGAAAAACTGTGAAAAAGTACCCGTTAGCCGGAACTACGTCTATAAACGCAGCCAAAAACGCGCCGGGCACGGCACGCTTAAACCGCGCTGTAGTGGAAATGCGCCATAAGAGAGGCAAAGTTAACACAACAAGACACGCAATTGCCAAAAAGAGACTCAAATAAAATCAGAATGCGTAAAAATAAACAAAATGTCCCAAACAAGTGATTGACGACGAGCACCCGTTACGAAATAAATGAGTCATGAAGAAAAAGAATAACTCACAAAACGTAATTCCCATCAGGCTGGCTTTCTGTTTTCGTCACGTTGCTACATCAATTAGCTTTGTGTCAATTGATCACACTTCACGTTGTGTTTGCTCCTCGGGGCGGCAGATGGGTCTCTGAAGGAGGAAGAGGAGGAAGACGAGGAGGAGATAGAGACTAGAAACAACCAGAAGGACACTCGAGTTGTTCTGCAGTCAAACTTCTTTGAGTCTTTCAACCAACCATCTGTTTGTTTCTCATTAATATACTGAGGACGTTAAGAGGCAAAACAACTCTGCTTTAAGAGAATATCACATATATCGCTCTGACACGAATCCGCCTCTTCATCTCCTCATTACTGAAGCTCAGCTGCAGTTTCTAAACCAACAGCTGCAGCTCAAGGTTAATCTGCAGTAGACAGTGAACGAAATGCAGAATAACTTAATGAGAAACACACAAGACTTAGTCAAAAAACTACAAAGAGATGCTTAAAACTACAAAAGGTGAGAAACTATAATAAAGAGACATTTCAACAACTATGAAGATACAACGTGGCTCCAAAGAGATACAAAAAAAACTACAAATAGCTTCAGAATGACTTTAAGGAAACTTAATTTGAATAATTTATTGCAAAAATAACTACAAAAACACACAAAACAACTGTAAAGATGCAAGAGATATAAAAAACACTTGCATAGAGGTGCAAACTACACTCAACAAAAATATAAACGCAACACTTTTGTTTTTGCTCCCATTTTTCATGAGATGAACTCAAAGATCTAAAACATTTTCTATATAAATAACCATTTCTCTCAAATATTGTTCACAAATCTGAAAGAATGTGTGATAGTGAGCACTTCTCCTTTGCCGAGATAATCCATCCCACCTCACAGGTGTGGCATATCAAGATGCTGATTAGACAGCATGATTATTGCACAGGTGTGCCTTAGGCTGGCCACAATAAAAGGACACTCTGAAACGTGCAGTTTTGCTTTATTGGGGGGGTCTGGGGGGGTCCGAAAACCAGGCAGTATCTGGTTTGAGGGGTAGGGGTAGGGGTAGGGGTAGGGGTAGGGTAATGTTGTGAATCGAGTGGCCCATGGTGGTGGTGGGGTTATGGTATGGGCAGGCGTATGTAATGGACGACGAACACAGGCCACTCGATTCACAACATTACCCTAACCCTAACCCTACCTTTTATTGTGGCCAGCCTAAGGCACACCTGTGCAATGAAGAGAAACTTCAGTGTCCTCCGTCCTGAAAATACATCCATCTCAAAACCAATGTGAGTTTGGAACATTGCACAATATAAATCTATTCTAGTAGACCTCAACAATGGAATTATGATCAGTGGAAATGGCCATGACAAGGGACCTTTAATGAACTCAAAACTACTTCAGAGAGACTCAAAAGGGATTCAAAATGTAAAAAGGCTCCAAAGACAGTAAATACAAGTAGAAATGGACTCAAAATAACATCTAATGGACTCAAAATGACTCAAAATGTTACCTTATAGACCAAAACTGACAAAAATAGACAAAAAAATCACATAGTAGACTCAAAATAACCCCTAATAGACGCAAAATGACACCTAGTAGACTCAACATGACTCAAAATGACACCTAGTAGACTCAAACTGACTCAAAATGTTACATAGTAGACTCAAAATGACACCTAATAGACTCAAAATGACACCTAGTAGATTCAAAATGACACCTAATAGACTCAAAATTACCCCTAATAGACTCAAAATGACACCTAGTAGACTCAACATTACCCCTAATAGACTCAAAATGACACCTAGTAGACTCAAAAGGACACCTAGTAGACTCAAAATAACCCCTAATAGACTCAAAATGACACCTAGTAGACTCAAAATAACCCCTAATAGACTCAAAATGACACCTAGTAGACTCAAAATAACCCCTAATAGACTCAAAATGACACCTAGTAGACTCAAAATAACCCCTAATAGACTCAAAATGACACCAAGTAGACTCAACATGACTCAAAATGACACCTAGTAGACTCAAAATAACCCCTAATAGACTCAAAATGACACCTAGTAGACTCAAAAGGACACCTAGTAGACTCAAAATAACCCCTAATAGACTCAAAAGGACACCTAGTAGACTCAAAATAACCCCTAATAGACTCAAAATGACACCTAGTAGACTCAAAATAACCCCTAATAGACTCAAAATGACACCTAGTAGACTCAAAATAACCCCTAATAGACTCAAAATGACACCTAGTAGACTCAACATGACTCAAAATGACACCTAGTAGACTCAAAATAACCCCTAATAGACTCAAAATGACACCTAGTAGACTCAAACTGACTCAAAATGTTTTACATAGTAGACTCAAAATGACACCTAATAGACTCAAAATGACACCTAGTAGATTCAAAATGACACCTAGTAGACTCAACATTACACATAATATACTCAAAATGACTGAAAATGACAACAAATAGACTCAAAATTACACCTAATAGACTATTAACTCTAATTAATCATGTTTTATAACCATAAAGATTGTCTACATGATTTATGCTTGTGCAGGGGTTATAATACCTTCATGTATGAACTTTTGTAAGCATGCAAATGAGTCTTATTTCATTGCAGCACATTTTATCAGCAGTTGTTCACCATGGAAACCGTCTGAGGAAACCTGCAATCCTGTATATGTTCTGTTATATATAATCAGCCTGCTCCTTCCCATCATCTTGTAATTGTGGAGGTGTTTGACGGTAACATCAAGTCTCACAGTGTAATTTTCTAGGTCACTTTCCACATCTCGTACGATTACAGATTTGTACGAACCCGGTGACCTGCAATCTTAAACGCATTTAAATCCAACATGTCCCCTCGCTTATCGTCATCATCGCCCGCCTCCTCTCTGCTTCCCTCAATCAAATTGACTCTGTGTTAATTAGCCGAGAGTCATTATCATCCCTCACACATGGATTCACTTCATTTTAATCTCATTTTCCGAGCTAAATAAATAGCGTGCAGGTGGACAAACCAGTGATGAGCAGTAAAGACTAGACACACGAGGAGTTGTTGTTCTGATTCTGCTCAGTTTTAACCCTTTTTCAACCCAAACTGTAGACGTTATATTCAAATTAAACTAAATTACTACAAAGACAGTAAATACAAGTAGAAATAGACTCAAAATGACATCTAATGGACTCAAAATGACTCAAAATGTTACCTTATAGACCAAAACTGACAAAAATAGACAAAAAATCACTCAACATTACACATAATATACTCAAAATGACTGAAAATGACAACAAATAGACTCAAAATTACACCTAATAGACTAGAAATAGACTCAAAATGACACCTAATGGACTCAAAATGGACCCTAGACAAAAAATGACACCTAATAGACTCGAAATGAATCAAAATGACACCCAATAGACTCAAAATGACTCAAAATGACACCTAGTAGACTCAAAATGACACAAAATGACACCTAGTAGACTCAAAATGACACAAAATGACACCCAGTAGACTCAAAATGACACAAAATGACACCCAGTAGACTCAAAATGACCCCTAATAGACTCAAAATGACACCTAGTAGACTCAAAATGACACCTAATAGACTCAAAGATCACACCTATTAGACTCAAAATGACTCAAAATGACACCTAGTAGACTCAAAATGACAAAAAATGACACCTAGTAGACTCAAAATGACACAAAATGACACCCAGTAGACTCAAAATGACCCCTAATAGACTCAAAATGACACCTAGTAGACTCAAAATGACCCCTAATAGACTCAAAATGACACCTAGTAGACTCAAAATGACCCCTAATTGACTCAAAATGACACCTAGTAGACTCAAAATTACCCCTAATAGACTCAAAATGACACCTAGTAGACTCAAAATGACCTCTAATAGACTCAAAATGACACCTAGTAGACTCAAAATGACACCTAGTAGACTCAAAATAACCCCTAATAGACTCAAAATGACACCTAGTAGACTCAAAATGACACAAAATGACACCTAGTAGACTCAAAATGACACAAAATGACACCCAGTAGAAAATGTTACCTTATAGACCAACAATGACAATAAATTGACTCAAAAGGAATCAAAATGACACCTAATAGACTCATAATGACACCTAGTAGAATCAAAATGACACCTAATAGACTCAAAGATCACACCTATTAGACTCAAAATGACTCAAAATGACACCTAGTAGACTCAAAATGACACAAAATGACACCTAGTAGACTCAAAATGACACAAAATGACACCCAGTAGACTCAAAATGACCCCTAATAGACTCAAAATGACACATAGTAGACTCAAAATGACCCCTAATAGACTCAAAATGACACCTAGTAGACTCAAAATGACCCCTAATTGACTCAAAATTACCCCTAATAGACTCAAAATGACACCTAGTAGACTCAAAATGACCTCTAATAGACTCAAAATGACACCTAGTAGACTCAAAATGACACCTAGTAGACTCAAAATAACCCCTAATAGACTCAAAATGACACCTAGTAGACTCAAAATAACCCCTAATAGACTCAAAATGACACCTAGTAGACTCAAAATGACTCAAAATGACACCTAGTAGACTCAAAATGTTACATAGTAGACTCAAAATGACACCTAATAGACTCAAAATGACACCTAGTAGACTCAAAATGACTCAAAATGACACATAGTAGACTCAAAATGACTCAACATGATCCCTAATAGACTCAAAATGACACCTAGTAGACTCAAAATGACTGAAAATGTTACCTACTGTAGTAGACTCAAAATGACACCTAATAGACTCAAAATGACACTTAGTAGACTCAAAATGACAACTTAGTAGACTCCAAATGACTCCAAATGACCCCTAATAGACTCAAAATGACCCCTAATAGACTCAAAATGACACCTAGTTGACTCAAAATGACCTCTAATAGACTCAAAAGGACACCTAGTCGACTCAAAATTACCCCTACTAGACTCAAAATGACACCTAGTAGACTCAAAATGACCTCTAATAGACTCAAAATGACACCTAGTAGACTCAAAATGACTCAAAATGACACCTAGTAGACTCAAAATAACCCCTAATAGACTCAAAATGACACATAGTAGACTCAAAATGACTCAAAATGACACCTAGTAGACTCAAAATGACACCTAGTAGACTCAAAATAACCCCTAATAGACTCAAAATGACACCTAATAGACTCAAAATGACTCAAAATGTTAGCTAGTAGACTCAAAATGACACCTAGTAGACTCAAAATGACACATAATAGACTCAAAATGAGCCCTAATAGACTCAAAATGACACCTAGTTGACTCAAAATGACCTCTAATAGACTCAAAATGACACCTAGTAGACTCAAAATGACTCAAAATGTTACCTAGTAGACTCAAAATGACACCTAATAGACTCAAAATGACCCCTAGTAGACTCAAAATGACACCTAGTAGACTCAAAATGACCCCTAATAGACTCAAAATAACTCAAAATGACACCTAGTAGACTCAAAATGACACCTAGTAGACTCAAAATGACCCATAATAGACTCAAAATGACACCTAATAGACTCAAAATGACCCCTAATAGACTCAAAATGACACCTAGTAGACTCAAAATGACACCTAGTAGACTCAAAATGACACCTAGTAGACACCTAGTAGACTCAAAATGACACCTAGTAGACTCAAAATGACACCTAGTAGACTCAAAATGACTCAAAATGTTACCTAGTAGACTCAAAATGACCCCTAATAGACTCAAAATGACACCTAGTAGACTCAAAATAACCCCTAATAGACTCAAAATGACACCTAGTAGACTCAAAATGACTCAAAATGTTACCTAGTAGACTCAAAATGACACCTAATAGACTCAAAATGACTCAAAATGACACCTAGTAGACTCAAAATGACACCTAATAGACTCCAAATGACTCCAAATGACCCCTAATAGACTCAAAATGACACCTAGTTGACTCAAAATGACCTCTAATAGACTCAAAATGACACAGAGTAGAGTCAAAATGACTCAAAATGTTACCTACTAGACTCAAAATGACACCTAATAGACTCAAAATGACCCCTAATAGACTCAAAATGTTACCTAGTAGACTCAAAATGACCCCTAATAGACTCAAAATGACTCAAAATGACACCCAGTAGACTCAAAATGACCCCTAATAGACTCCAAATGACACCTAGTAGACTCAAAATGACACCTAATAGACTCAAAATGACACCTAGTAGACTCAAAATGACTCAAAATGTTACCTAGTAGACTCACAATGACACCTAATAGACTCAAAATGACACCTAGTAGACTCAAAATAACCCCTAATAGACTCAAAATGACACCTAGTAGACTCAAAATGACTCAAAATGACACCTAGTAGACTCAAAATGTTACATAGTAGACTCAAAATGACACCTAATAGACTCAAAATGACACCTAGTAGACTCAAAATGACTCAAAATGACACATAGTAGACTCAAAATGACTCAACATGATCCCTAATAGACTCAAAATGACACCTAGTAGACTCAAAATGACTGAAAATGTTACCTACTGTAGTAGACTCAAAATGACACCTAATAGACTCAAAATGACACTTAGTAGACTCAAAATGACAACTTAGTAGACTCCAAATGACTCCAAATGACCCCTAATAGACTCAAAATGACCCCTAATAGACTCAAAATGACACCTAGTTGACTCAAAATGACCTCTAATAGACTCAAAAGGACACCTAGTCGACTCAAAATTACCCCTACTAGACTCAAAATGACACCTAGTAGACTCAAAATGACCTCTAATAGACTCAAAATGACACCTAGTAGACTCAAAATGACTCAAAATGACACCTAGTAGACTCAAAATAACCCCTAATAGACTCAAAATGACACATAGTAGACTCAAAATGACTCAAAATGACACCTAGTAGACTCAAAATGACACCTAGTAGACTCAAAATAACCCCTAATAGACTCAAAATGACACCTAATAGACTCAAAATGACTCAAAATGTTAGCTAGTAGACTCAAAATGACACCTAATAGACTCAAAATGACACCTAGTAGACTCAAAATGACACCTAGTAGACTCCAAATGACTCCAAATGACCCCTAATAGACTCAAAATGAGCCCTAATAGACTCAAAATGACACCTAGTTGACTCAAAATGACCTCTAATAGACTCAAAATGACACCTAGTAGACTCAAAATGACTCAAAATGTTACCTAGTAGACTCAAAATGACACCTAATAGACTCAAAATGACCCCTAGTAGACTCAAAATGACACCTAGTAGACTCAAAATGACCCCTAATAGACTCAAAATAACTCAAAATGACACCTAGTAGACTCAAAATGACACCTAGTAGACTCAAAATGACCCATAATAGACTCAAAATGACACCTAGTAGACTCAAAATGACCCCTAATAGACTCAAAATGACCCCTAATAGACTCAAAATGACACCTAGTAGACTCAAAATGACACCTAGTAGACTCAAAATGACTCAAAATGTTACCTAGTAGACTCAAAATGACCCCTAATAGACTCAAAATTACACCTAGTAGACTCAAAATAACCCCTAATAGACTCAAAATGACACCTAGTAGACTCAAAATGACTCAAAATGTTACCTAGTAGACTCAAAATGACACCTAATAGACTCAAAATGACACCTAGTAGACTCAAAATGACACCTAATAGACTCCAAATGACTCCAAATGACCCCTAATAGACTCAAAATGACACCTAGTTGACTCAAAATGACCTCTAATAGACTCAAAATGACACCTAGTAGACTCAAAATGTTACCTAGTAGACTCAAAATGACACCTAATAGACTCAAAATGACCCCTAATAGACTCAAAATGACACCTAGTAGACTCAAAATGACACCTAATAGACTCAAAATGACACCTAGTAGACTCAAAATGACTCAAAATGTTACCTAGTAGACTCACAATGACACCTAGTAGACTCAAAATGACACCTAGTAGACTCCAAATGACTCCAAATTACCCCTAATAGACTCAAAATGAGCCCTAATAGACTCAAAATGACACCTAGTTGACTCTAAATGACCTCTAATAGACTCAAAATGACACTGAGTAGACTCAAAATGACTCAAAATGTTACCTAGTAGACTCAAAATGACACCTAATAGACTCAAAATGACCCCTAATAGACTCAAAATGTTACCTAGTAGACTCAAAATGACCCCTAATAGACTCAAAATGACTCAAAATGACACCCAGTAGACTCAAAATGACCCCTAATAGACTCAAAATGACACCTAGTAGACTCAAAATGACACCTAGTAGACTCAAAATGACTCAAAATGTTACCTAGTAGACTCAAAATGACCCCTAATAGACTCAAAATGACTCAAAATGACACCTAGTAGACTCAAAATGACACCTAATAGACTCCAAATGACTCCAAATGACCCCTAATAGACTCAAAATGACACCTAGTTGACTCAAAATGACCTCTAATAGACTCAAAATGACACAGAGTAGACTCAAAATGACTCAAAATGTTACCTACTAGACTCAAAATGACACCTAATAGACTCAAAATGACCCCTAATAGACTCAAAATGTTACCTAGTAGACTCAATATGACCCCTAATAGACTCAAAATGACTCAAAATGACACCCAGTAGACTCAAAATGACCCCTAATAGACTCAAAATGACACCTAGTAGACTCAAAATGACACCTAGTAGACTCAAAATGACTCAAAATGTTACCTAGTAGACTCACAATGACACCTAGTAGACTCAAAATGACACCTAGTAGACTCCAAATGACTCCAAATTACCCCTAATAGACTCAAAATGAGCCCTAATAGACTCAAAATGACACCTAGTTGACTCAAAATGACCTCTAATAGACTCAAAATGACACTGAGTAGACTCAAAATGACTCAAAATGTTACCTAGTAGACTCAAAATGACACCTAATAGACTCAAAATGACCCCTAATAGACTCAAAATGTGACCTAGTAGACTCAAAATGACCCCTAATAGACTCAAAATGACACATAGTAGACTCAAAATGACACCTAGTAGACTCAAAATGACACCTAGTAGACTCAAAATGACACCTAATAGACTCAAAATGATACCTAATAGACTCAAAATGACACCTAATAGACTCAAAATGACACCTAATAGACTCAAAATGACACCTAGTAGACTCAAAATGATACCTAATAGACTCAAAATGACCCCTAATAGACTCAAAATGACACCTAGTAGACTCAAAATGATACCTAATAGACTCAAAATGACACCTAATAGACTCAAAATGACCCCTAATAGACTCAAAATGACACCTAATAGACTCAAAATGATACCTAATAGACTCAAAATGACACCTAGTAGACTCAAAATGACCCCTAATAGACTCAAAATGACACCTAGTAGACTCAAAATGATACCTAATAGACTCAAAATGACCCCTAATAGACTCAAAATGACACCTAGTAGACTCAAAATGATACCTAATAGACTCAAAATGACACCTAATAGACTCAAAATGACCCCTAATAGACTCAAAATGACACCTAGTAGACTCAAAATGATACCTAATAGACTCAAAATGACCCCTAGTAGACTCAAAATGACTCAAAATGTTACCTTATAAACCAAATATAAACAAATTGACTCAAAATCAATCAAAATTACACATAATAGACTTGAAATGACTCAAAACTGTAATTCATCTTTTGACATTGTAGGATATATTACATTATGTTTTATTGCTCGATTTGAATGTGACTTTTACAATATTTATTTGTTGTCCTTTTATACTACCTCGAAGCGACTTTGAGCAGCTGTAAAAGCGCTTACAAAATAAATGTATTATTATTATTATTAGGCATATGAGAAGATTAAAACAAGGGTTGGAAAATGTAGAAAGAAATGTCGATTATTTCAAGAAAAATTTCAGTTGTTTGGGACTTTTCTGTAGCTCCATAAAACTTCATTCAGATATTTTAAATTAATTTGCCTTTACCAAATATTGCGCTTGAAGCCATTTAGATATTAAACTAGTCCATATTCAAATGTTATTAACGTTTAGTTTTTTTACATTAAAACGTATGTTATAATAAACCTGAATGACTCAAAATGACACCTAGTAGACTCAAAATGACTCAAAATGTTACCAAGTAGACTCAAAATGACACCTAATAGACTCACAATGACTCAAAATGACACCTAGTAGACTCAAAATGACCCCTAATAGACTCAAAATGACACCTAGTAGACTCAAAATGACCTCTAATAGACTCAAAATGACACCTAGTAGACTCAAAATGACTCAAAATGACACCTAGTAGACTCAAAATGACTCAAAATGACACCTAGTAGACTCAAAATGACACCTAGTAGACTCAAAATGACACCTAATAGACTCAAAATGACACCTAGTAGACTCAAAATGACACCTAGTAGACTCAAAATGACACCTAGTAGACTCAAAATGACCCCTAATAGACTCAAAATGACACCTAGTAGACTCAAAATGACACCTAGTAGACTCAAAATGACTCAAAATGTTGCGCTTGAAGCCATTTAGATATTAAACTAGTCCATATTCAAATGTTATTAACGTTTAGTTATAATAAACCTGAATTCCACTTTAATTTCCAAACTCTTGGAAGTTTTTTTACTTGATTTGTCTTCAGAATTCAAAGCGGAACGTTTTTTAGGTATCCATTTTTCTCTCCATTAAGTTTTAGGAAGGACATGCGTGGCCATACTGACATTTTAAATATTAACTTGCTGTGCATCTAAATTAATACATTCAAATATGCAGTAATTCAATATCCAAGGTGTTTTGTCCTGCTTGAAATTCTACTTGTTGTTTTTGCTTTTAACTCCAAAGACAAATCAAAACACCTTGACCGGCTTGGAAAAATGCACTTATTTTAAAAGCTGTGTCATTTTAATTGCCAGGATTTAAAGTTTTGAAACACTTCATCTCTACTTTGACATCGACTAATGAAGACTTGTGGCTCGGCGTCTTCTGGGTCAAATCCCTGTCAAGTTTCAATACCAAGAAAGTTCCAATGCCACGTGAGTTTTAAAGCATGTAATAGAGGGCAACAGTGACGCGTCCTGAAACCTAAGTAAGTTAGCATTTTACCACTTCTGGTTCCTTCGACAAAAAGCAATTCGATTTCTCCATTGGGTTTAGGATAATATCTGAAATAAGGTCTGTGGTTGAGACTCATTGAAGAGACGGATCACGTTTTGTTCCTACGACATTAAATCCATCAGCAGTGACCCCACTGGTGATTTCTGAAGAGTTGTCTGAATGGTTGTTACCAAGTGGCTGAATAGGACTACAGAAGTTGTCGAGGCCGTTGTACGTCATTACGCCGAACACGTGAACACTCCTCTAAGTTAGTTTCTGTTCTGCTTGAAAGCAAGTCCCTGCCTCCTGCAGACTGTTACAACAAACGCTTCAACTCGTTCCATTTAGAATCTGGATGTTTGAATATGGATCTTAAGTTGGCGTGACGTTGAAGCAGCGACCCTGCTGTAGTTCCTTGATAGCATAACGTTAGCATTTAGCTTCTGGCGACTAGATTTATGATTAGAAAATGATCAAAGTAGGATAGACATGTGGAGATTATCCTCTGAACAAAACGTGATCCGTCTCTTAAATGTGTTTCAACCACAGACCTGATTTCCAGCTATTTTCCAAAACCCTATGGAGAAATTGGATTGCGTTTTTGTCGAAGGAACCGGAAGGAGTTTACTTCCGTGTTTTAGAACGCGTCACTGCGGCACTCTATTGGCAAAATCCTTTGAAAAAGTTCAACAAAACTTGAGTCAGGTTTAACTTCCTGTCTGCGTTTCGTGTCCATGAAGTGACAAATCAGAGCATTATCAGTTTGGACACGCACGCACGCACACGCACACACACACACACACACACACACACACACACGCACACGCACACACACACAACTGTGTTATAATCCGACAGCTCGTGTGTTGGTGTAAATTGAAGTGGCGTGTGTCAGCGTCATAACACACACACATTCCAGCTGGGATGGTCTCATTAGAGCTGTCTGCTGATTGGAGAGGAAGCTCCCAGAATATACACTGAGGGTGGGAAGAGTCTCTGATGATGTTTAGTTTTGGTGCCCTTCGCAGGCCTTTATATCACACCAATTAAATCCATTCATCATTCTCAAAAATGTCCGTATGTAATAATGTTTTTGTACAGGTGTCCGGAACATGTTTTTGCACTTTTGAGTGACGTGTGTTCTTGTTCTTTTATCTTTGTAAGGACTAAAACTTAATAACGAGGGCAATTGTTTGGTTCCTTACTTCATCAAATTGCAGTTTTAGGGTTAAGAGAGTGCATTAAAAACAAGGTTTTAGTCGAGATAAAAGTGCATTTGGGGGTGAGACTGCTAGATGTGATGGGCAGCGTTAATGAATATGTCAAGAGACCCCACGTGTGTGTTCACTGTTTGAAACATAACCACATCTGAAGTGTGCTGTTTCCAAAATATCACGAGTCCAACAAACTAGAAACAGGAAGTGTCTGAACTTTTTTTTTTTTTTTTTTTCTTCTTCGTGTTGCAGCAACAAGAAGAACTGAACAAAATCTGTCCGTGACGCTCAGTTTCAAGATGGAGATAAACTCAGATTCTGTCATCGCAGTGGGTTAAAAACCCGCCCCAAAAACAACACAATCAGGGAGATTGTTTTCCAAATGCAGCTGCTGAGGAAATACTGCATACAGGAATGGAGTCGATGGTAATAACGGCGCTTTTGTTGCTGTTCTGTTTATGTAAACAATCATTGCCTTTCACAAACACATGACGTTTGGTTGTTTACATTTCCATTAGATGAGTTAACAATCCATCATCAAGAAGCTGCAGATGAATTAGAGGCGTCTTTAATGGGAACACACGGGTCATAAGTATTGATGAGAGAAGTCAAGCGTACACAGTTGTAACCAAGCAACTGAAGATAAAAATGAATGCCGTCTGGTTCTCTTAACGCTCAGTGAAAAGGACGGAGGCGAAGAGGCCTGATTTGAATCGCCTGGTATTTCTGCTAGTGTGGTTTTATTTACAGTAGACTTGCACTAATATGTGTTACGTTAGTGTATTGTGAGAACATGTGTGAATGGTTATATCTGTATTGCCCTCATGAAGTATACACTCTATGCTGCGACGCATAAACAAAAACAACTGAAAAACATACAGAAGGTTGAGACACAATAAAGTATGTATGATTGAAGTAGTTATCTAAAAGTAATTGACAATTGGTAAACAAAAGCTAGTTAGCTAAGAGTAATGTCTAAATGGTTGAATGACCCCAGGAAGTACAGATGATGTGATGCAGAAAGGTAATCAACAACTATCAAAAGGAGCAGAAGGTAAACGTAAACTAGTAAATACAGTATTTACTTTTGAACTAAAGGTGATCGATACCTCGGGTGGCTTTAGGTAGTCTGGTCCATTTTGTAACTAGTTCTAAATAAGTGAAAACACATGGATTTGTTACACAGATTTCAACATCTAACAAAGCCAATGCTAAGCACAGAATGTATTTGACAGTAAGACAAAGGGTTACAACATGTTTGTAACTTACGATATTCTATGGACATCATTTTTCTAGAGCTACTGCCGGTGTTACACTATATTCTGCAAGCTCTCCAAACCAAATACTATACTATCAATAAGGTAGGACTTGTTGCAGGACAGTTGTATTAGTTTTAGCTAGGGGACACGTCATTGAGACACAGTTGAACTTCTGGAAGCTGCAGGATGTAATACTGCGAGGACTTGATATTTGCAAATGTATTCAAAAAGTTACCCTTTAAAAAGTAACTGGATTTATTCCATAAAAACCCCTTGAGGTATTCTTCTTCGTGTTAATTTAAAAACGAAATCCTTGTGGAATCTGAATGATGTGACCTTTAAAAACACAAGCAGCTTTAAAATGCATGACTGAAACGAGTGAGAAAAGACAACCGCAGCGATACGAAACAACAAAAAGAGAGTCTGTGGGGATTAACTGGTTCTTCAGAGGAGGAGGCATTTGTTTTCATAAACACCAACCTTAGACAAATGCTAAGATGTCGGGGTTTTCAAAGTGTGGGAAGGTGAGCCTCCCCTCAGAGAACATAAGAACAGCCGCGCCCCCCCTCCCAATTATTATTGCTGTTATAATTATTATTGTTGCTATAATGCAGGGGTATTCAATTGCATTTCAAAGAGAAACATTTTTAACATTTTCAACATGGTGGATGAATCCTTAAATGCTCCCGGCAACACACTGAAGGTCAACGTTGCCTCCTTATTACACTCACCCCTACTTTAGTGGGAACAATGAGTCTGCGTCTTTGATGCGCACAGGCGGATGATGCGGGGATGCAATGTAGACAGGAATAAACACAGATCATCCTCTGGCTGCAGCCTTGACCGGTACTTGCTATCAAAGTCAATGTGGAAAACCCGCACTCACACAGGTAGGTGGAGGGGAAGGGAATGAGCACTTTTACAGCCTTTTTGGCGAGGTGGGGGAACCCGGTCTCCACAGACAGCCAAAAGTGTGCAAGTGACACTTTACTCGTCTTTTGTGTTATGTTAGGGTATTGTGAGAAGTTGTGGGAATGTGTATATCTGTATAGAAAACTGTCTTGACCTCATGAATGCTGCGATGCATAAACAAAAACAACTGAAAAACATACAGAAGGTTGAGACACAATAAAGTATTTATGATTGAAGTAGTTATCTAAAAGTAATTGACAATTGGTAAACAAAAGCTAGTTAGCTAAGAGTAATGTCTAAATGGTTGAATGACCCCAGGAAGTACAGATGATGTGATGCAGAAAGGTAATCAACAACTATCAAAAGGAGCAGAAGGTAAACATAAACAAGTAAATACAGTATTTACTTTTGAACTAAAGGTGATCGATACCTGAGGTGGCTTTAGGTAGTCTGGTCCATTTTGTAACTAGTTCTAAATTAGTGAAAACACTGATTTGTTATGCAGATTTCAACATGGCGGACTTTTTGTAGAGCTAACAAAGCCAATGCTAAGCACAGAATGTATTTGACAGTAAGACAAAGTGTAATGGCAATTTCCTGTTCCTATGTCCTATATATTTTTGCCGTTACTTCACAGAAGGGCTGAAGAGTGATCTAGACGCAGACACAAACAGATGAGTTTCCGGTCCTTTGTTGTAGTTTATAATGTGGTTTATTCAGCTTTACATACCAGGGTTAATTGTACAGTTCTAGTTGTTGTGATGAGCATCTGCCGGGCTGGTGGAATCGGTATGCTCTCTCCTTCTGTGTCCTTTCTTTCCTGTCACCTATGACCTCTTTATATACACCCGGTGCAGCTAAACCCCACCACCAAGTGTTCGAAAATAATATTGCACTATACATATAAGTTAAATAAACTGACACACCAACAACACCCATAAAATGGCTCCTACACACCGGCCCCTAATTGTCTTTAGTATGAAAACAAAAACAATTACCAATAAATAATAAAGGAGCTATAAAAATGGTGTGTATGTGTTGGTATGTAATTCTTAAAGAATTTTCAGCTTCCTTTCTTCTCCCTTATTTTACGGGTCATCAGTCTTTGCTGTTCTTAGGTTGAAGCAGTCGTGTTGCCATCCCGTCCCGCGCTGAGAGAACCTGTGGGTTATATTTTCACCCAATTCCAAGCCTCTCCTTATAGGGCGCCTGCATTGATGAGTCAGTCACTTCTTCAGGTCTGTCACTTGGATTCAGTCGGTGCCCTGGTACCATAACAGCAACATCGCAGATGAGCTGCTCGGTAACATGTTTGTTGTTGTCAAGCTGGGATTTTCTTGTCTGAATGGCAAGTCTAGGCAGTAGTGTCCATCTGACATCTTCACTTCCACTTCTGGTTCGGTCTCCACTTTCACTTCTGGTTCGTTCTCCACTTTCTCCTCTGGCTCGGCTTCTTCCTCAGGCACTGCGTCAGATTGGTGTAACTCGACATCTGCTGTGAAGTCAGGCATGCTGTGACAGGAGTCTGAAGTCGGCTGGCTTTCAAAAGGCTCGTCTTCTGCCTCTTCATAGTAATCACCTGAATCCCGACCCTCATCTTCTTCTTCTTGGGGGGCCTCAGTTTTGCCTTCAACATCCCCATCACTGTCTCCTTCGGCATCTGCTACAACATCGCCATCCTCTTTGGCGTCTGCTACAACATCTCCATCCTCTTTGGCGTCTGCTGCAACATCTCCATCCTCTTTGGCGTCTGACATTTTTGCAGAGTGATTCATAATGTTCAGGAATTGTTTGTCTTCTCTGGACATTTCCTCTGATTCCTTGCTTGTATTTCCATTGAAGTCATGATTGTATCGTTTGACCAATAGCTCCTCTAGGCGTACAACGGATATCCGATTGACAGCAGCAGCAGGGTGGCCATTAGCATCTCTGCTGTCGTTGTTTCCTTTTAGGGGACCATAGAAGACCCACCCCAGTAGGGTCTTTACAGCGTACGGTCCCTCTCCTTGGCTATGGATCAGCTCCCAAGGTTCCAATACCTTAGGAGAATTTGTCCCAATGAGTAGGTCAATGCCAGAAGCAATTTCATTCATTTTGATGTCCTTTAAGTAAGGCCATTTTTCCAGATCTTCTTGTAGAGGAATATTGTGCTTGGAAACAGGCATGGTTTTATGTGTGAAGACATCGGATAGTTGAAGGAAATTGTTTTCGTCCAGACTCGATATTTCCAAACCTGAGATATGATGACTAGACACAATTTTTTTCTGATTCATTGTCTTTAGGAGAATGTTAGTCCTTTGTCCTGTAAGGTTTAGCCTCCTCATTAAACTTTCTGTGCAAAAGGTAGATGAACTTCCATGGTCCAGAACTGCATAAGTTTGACTTCTCGTACAATGTCCCACTGTCTGGCTGCCTGCATAAAGTCAAGTGCTCGGCGCAGTTGTCGGCGAAATGCACTCCTCTGTTTTCATTTAAACAGCTCCTTATATCCGTTAGCGCAGCTAGCTAGCACCAGATGCTAACAACAACAATACACGTAAGGTCTCTCTCTTGCTCGCTCGCGCCACACATACACACACCCTCCCGGTCCTCCCGGTGGCCAGTCGGTGCCTGCCGGTGAGCGTGGAAGTGTGGTCTGCCGTAAGCAGATGGCAGGAGCGGGGCTGTCAGCATCAGCTTGTAGATGGTATTTTAAACTCGATGCGCTCTGAAACTACGGGGCGGCCGAGGACAAAAAATACACATGCATTAATCGCGTTAAAATAATTAGTGGCGTTAATTTTTTTTTGCGTTATTAACGCGTTAACTTGACAGCCCTAGTTACAACATGTTTGTAACATAGGATATTGTTGAAGAAAGGAAGAAAATGGAACAATGTATTTTATTATCTAAAGCTTAAATATGTTAAAAACTGTGTTAAAACTCTGAATGCCATAGTCATGTATCGTATAGCGTAATGCTTTAGCAATATAAACAGGATGTATAACAAAAATCCTGACATGGGTACTCATAAAGACCTGTGTTGGAAAGTACGCACTTCCCCTTTCGAGGACACAAACTTTCTATGCACTTCCCCTTTCGAGGAGAACATCTGTTATGTATTTCCTTGCGGGAAGTGAACAGTTAACCACAGCAACGAAGAAGGACACCTCTAAACGCACCAGCTTGCAAGCACAGGATGTGACAAACCACGTGTCAAACCATGTGACCCCAGGGGGGGGCTGCTCGTGAACTGTCAACGGGGGGGCGGCACTACGTGGAAACGGTCCGCTGAACGGCCCTCTGAACGGCCCTCTGAACGGCCCTCTGAACGGCACTCTGAACGGCCCTCTGAACGGCCCCGCTGAACGGCCCTCTGAACGGCCCTCTGAACGGCCCTCTGAACGGCCCTCTGAACGGCCCCGCTGAATGGCCCTCTGAACGGCCCGCTGAACGGCCCTCTGAACGGCCCCTCTGAGCGGCCCCGCTGAACGGCCCGCTGAACGGCCCTCTGAACGGCCCCGCTGAACGGCCCCTCTGAACGGCCCTCTGAACGGCCCCGCTGAACGGCCCGCTGAACGGCCCCGCTGAACGGCCCTCTGAACGGCCCTCTGAACGGCCCTGCTGAACGGCCCTCTGAACGGACCTCTGTCGCTTGTCAGTGCAACTTAAATGATGCCGTTTAAAAACATAAAAAATAAAGGGCGGAGCCGGCCGTCATGTGATTCTCCAGAACACACAGATGGCCAGTCCGCCCCTGGGTGGAGGTGAAGGGAATGAGCACTTGTACAGCCTTTTTGGCGAGGTGGGGGAACTCGGTCTCCACAGACTTGTCTTTTTCTCGTTATTTTTTTCTCTCGCTGCGCCTCCCCTGAAGCTCTCTGGCGCCCCCCCAGGGAGGCGCGCCACACACTTTGAAAACCGCTTGTCCAAACAAAGGACTAGTTACTGTAGAGGGCTATAAAACTGAGAAAAGCAGGACATTTTTTCATTAAATTAATTTGTATAACTATTCATTTTTAAACCGTGTTTGCAATAACTTCTCTGTCAATCAATAAATACATTTAGTTGAGCTTTTATAGTATAATGTCTGTACTTAATGTCATAAAAATCTATCCAAAATGTATTGGGATGCTCCAATTAAAGTGTTGGACGTTCCATATTTTATTCCTTCTCATTCCATTGTAATGTAAATACTGCTATATTTTACTATACTTTTTAATATTTTTAATATTTTTCTTGTTCTCTACCTGTGTTTTTAATTCTTATTTTACTTTTATGTACGCACCACGACTCCAAGTCAAATTCCTCGTACGTGTCAACCTACCTGGTAATAAACCTGTTTCTGATCCTGACCTGCAAAAAAGAAACCCTGTGTAGAAATACTTGAGATCAAATTGAATTTAGGAGCCACAAAGACAGAAGGATAGCTATATATGGTGTTTAAATGGAGCCGGCATGATTTCTTGTTGAAAACACAAACAATTATCCTCCAGAGCAGTGATTTCCAACCTGGGGGGGGGGGGGGGGTCGGGGGGGGGGGCGCCAGGCCTCAGATGATTTGAGGCCAAATAGAATATTTAGAATTTTTTTTTTTTTTACATATAATTGTAACGCAATACATGATTGTCACTAAGCCTTGTTTCTACATTACAATAAAGTATAACAAATAATTGATTAATTAATTTTAATAACAATTCAAGTTAGTAGCTAATAAAGGCATAAAAAGACAGAAATGTATAATTCTTTCTTTGATAGAAATGTTTCTTCTGCCCGTAAAGTGTCCAAACCGGGCTTTTCTGGATAAGCGCATTTTTAAAACATAGTCATTGTCCATGCCGGTTTCAGTTGGATTATTTGTCACCGTTGCTCCAATCAGATCGGTCTCCTCCATTTTGTAGATATTTACGACTTTTGAATCCACATAAACACATCGGCAAAATCCGGCTTACTTTGAGCATGTGTTTTAAACAGTTTAATCCTTTTGTGAATTGTTTCCACTTCCGCGCCGTCCTTTAATTTCTTCATACAGCGGGAATCCAAATGAATTAATCCTGAGTCCAATAACCATCAAAGTCACTCCAATAGTGCTCCTTAGTTACGCTTTCATCCTCCTTTAACAAAATACTTCACATTCATCCAGTTTGTGACAGTAGTTGTAGCATTTTGAGACTTTGAAACTTTAATTACTGCTGTGGCGCCCCCCCCCCCCTTGTGTGTGTGTGTGTGTGTGTGTCTGGGGGGGGGGCGCAAGTTCCAACAGGAGTCAGTTGGGGGGGCTCTTGGGAAAAAAGGTTGGAACCCCTGCTCCAGAGGACGGAGATCAGAAAGCAGAGCGAGGTGTTTGCTCCTCAGAGAGATATCAGGAACATTGTTCTGACCTGTCGGCTGAAAGGAAGTTCTCCGTCTGGGATGTTCTGTCTGGAAACGTCACATCTACTCTTCCCAGCGTAGAAGAAGAAGAACCACAGATTCAAAGAGGGTTTTCTGCCCGTTTTGCATCTCTTTGGAGACTTTTTGTGTCTCTTTCTGGCGGCTTTTCCGTCATTGTGTGTCTCCAAAGATATTGATATTGAAGTGACTTATTTTATTGATTGTTCTGTTTTTTTATCTGAATGTGTCTGTTGATTGTGTATACAGTATATGATATACACATTTGTATACATATCTGTATATTGTATAATTGTATTTTTATATTCGGGATTGTTGGAAACGTCATTTCGATCTCTGTCTGTACACACTTTGACTTAGTAGACAGTTTGCTTCTCTCTTGGTGTTTTTTTTCTGTCTCTCTGAAGTCATTGTGTGTCTTGTTTTGGTCAATCATTACTCTGGTAGTTATGCATCAATTTCTGTTAGTTTTATCTCTCTTTTACGATCATATTCAGACTCTTTTTCTGTCTATTTTGTGTTCTCTTGAGATCGTATTATAATTACAATAGTAATAATAATAATACATTTTATTTCTAAGCACTTTTTGAGATGCTCAAAGACACTTTACAGTGGTATAAAATAATAAGTAATAAGACTCTACTTAGATATTTCGTGTTTATTTTTGGGGGTTTTCTGTCTTTTTTCTGTCTCTTTGTGGATAGCTTGTGTATTTTCCCCTTGGGGATAATAGATGTCCTGTCTTTTGTATTATTAAACCACAAAGGTTCTTCAATGAGTGGCAGCCAACAATAACAAAAAAAGCTAAAGTACAAATAGTCAACCTTTCAATTAGATTCCTCAGAGTCAGCATTCACGACTGGAAGTTAAGATAAAGAGAGGAAGTGGTGCAAACAAAAGTTGAATTCTGATGTTACATGAAAAATGAAAGGCGGCTGTCGAGTTACTCATAGAACAAACAAGCGTACAGAAAGTGTGAGAACTGTCGATGAAACTCTCCACCTAATCATTAACCTACAGATATGCATGCAGACGTGTTCAGAGAGTTCAGGTAACCAGCTGAGCTCAGGATCTTTCTTTCATTACATGTTCTCATTCCTCTTTGTGTGGATGACCGTAAACAAGATATTTTCCACACCTAAGTTTGAGTTTCAGTAGATAGTAATCTTTCTGTATCATTATTTTAAAAGTACCAATACAACATGTACAAAATATTAAATTACAAGTCAAAGTCTGTTATTAGATACCTGAACATGTAGGTATTTTGTACAGATATTTAACATATACTAAGAGACACATCTTCTCATTGAGTGGATGATTCTGAGTTTGGAGAAAGTTCTATTGGGATCAATTAAGTTTGAGTGTCAGTAGATAGTAATCTTTCTGTATCATTAAATGTAAAAGTACCAATACAGTATGTAGAAAATATCCAATTACAAGTAAAAGTATGTCATTAGATACATGCAAACATAGGTATTTTTAAGGATATTTAACATATAATAGGAGACACATGAATTTATAACAGGGACACAACGTCAGAGCTTGGAAAATGTTCTCCTGTTTTCACTGTTCAATGAATACAAACAATATGAGCGCATACTGTACATATATAGAAGAAACAACAAACGCCCAAGGATAACATTTTCTGAGAACTTCTTTGTTGTTATTGTTTAAATCCAAAGGAGTCTCGATGGTTTTCTGGGAGAATAATGGAGCAAGGTCAGATTCTGAAATAGCCCTTTCTATTGTTTCTGCTCCCATACATCACACATGCTGCTAAATATAGGCTGGGACTGAACTCATTGAAACACAGAGAGACGGTCGCTCTTCAGATGGGTCTCAGCGAGGAATGTGTTCACCAGCGTCAGCAAAGACTCAAACACCTTTAATTATGAAGCTCAAATCCCGCCTTCAGGTGGTATGTTCAGGTTTAATGAACTTTGCTTCTATTTTGAGGTCTCTATACTTCATCTGCACTTGCTTTCTTGAAAAGGTAACTTAGGTAACTTGCTTCATAAGCACCCTTGTAAAGGGTCATGGAAGAGTTATTCTTCTTCTTCAAGTTCTTCTTTGAATTTTAAGTCCTTCTTCAAGTTCTTCTAAGAGTTCGTCTTCAAGTTCTTCTAAGAGTTCATCTTCAAGTTCTTCTAAGAGTTCATCTTCAAGTTCTTCTTCAAGTTCTTCTAAGAGTTCATCTTCAAGTTCTTCTAAGAGTTCGTCTAAGAGTTCGTCTTCAAGTTCTTCTAAGAGTTCTTCTAAGAGTTCTTCTAAGAGTTCGTCTTCAAGTTCTTCTAAGAGTTTGTCTAAGAGTTCGTCTTCAAGTTCTTCTAGGAGTTCGTCTTCAAGTTCTTCTTCAAGTTATTCTAAGAGTTCGTCTTCAAGTTCTTCTAAGAGTTCTTCTAAGAGTTCTTCTAAGAGTTTGTCTAAGAGTTCGTCTTCAAGTTCTTCTAGGAGTTCGTCTTCAAGTTCTTCTTCAAGTTATTCTAAGAGTTCGTCTTCAAGTTCTTCTAAGAGTTCTTCTAAGAGTTCGTCATCAAGTTCTTCTTCAAGTTATTCTAAGAGTTCGTCTTCAAGTTCTTCTAAGAGTTCTTCTAAGAGTTCTTCTAAGAGTTCGTCTTCAAGTTCTTCTTCAATTCTTGTAAGAGTTCGTCTTCAAGTTCTTCTAAGAGTTCGTCTTCAAGTTCTTCCAAGAGTTCTTCTAAGAGTTTGTCTTCTAGATCTTCTTCAAGTTATTCTAAGAGTTCGTCTTCAAGTTCTTCTAAGAGTTCTTCTCAGAGTTCGTCTTCAAATTCTTCTTCAAGTTATTCTAAGAGTTCATCTTCAAGTTCTTCTTAGAGTTCGTCTTCAAATTCTTCTTCAAGTTCTTCTAAAAGTTCTTCTAAGAGTTCGTCTTCAAATTCGTCTTCAAGTTCTTCAAGTTCTTCTAAGAGTTCTTCTAATGCTGCGTTCACACCGGACGCGATGCAATTTTTGGGGGCGGCGCGATTACATGTAAAGTCAATGCAGAGACGCTGACAGACGCAAATTCGCTCCGACGGCGCACATGAAGCGGTGGACGCGGCGCGAATCACGCGATTGAAGGGGGCCGCGTCAAACGCAAAAGTTCAATTTTTTCCGCATCACGTCCGGTGTGAACGCAGCATAAGAGTTCGTCTTCAAATTCTTCTTCAAGTTCTTCTTCAAGTTCTTCTAAAAGTTCTTCTAAGAGTTCGTCTTCAAGTTATTCTAAGAGTTCTTTGTCTTCTTCTTTAAGTATTCTCTTCAAGAACTTCTTCAAGTTCTTCATGAGGTTCTTATTCTTCTTCTACAAGTTCTTGATGAGGTTCTTATTCTTCTTCTACAAGTTCTTCCTCAAAATCTTCTTCTTCAAGTTCTCTTCTTCCTTCTTCTATCTCTAAAGTATTGACAATAAGGAAACCCCTAAAGTCCTGACATTTCCTATTTCATTTTCATTATTTGTTTAACTTTTCATCTTCAGGGACATTACCTTCTCCTAATTACTCTATAGACAAAGAACTTGATGGTTTTATTTCTCACGGTTCTCAGCGAGGAATGTGTTCATCAGCGAAGACTCAAACACCTTTAATTATGAAGCTTAAATCCCTCCGTCAGGTCGTTTGTTCAGGTTTAATGAGTCTATAGACACAACTGCCAAAATAAGAAAGTAATTCATGAGACAAAGATGAGTTTTAGGAACATTTATTTGTATGTTTCACTCCTTGTAAAGTATCATGGTAAATGTGAAACTGAAATGCTGGATTAATAAAGTATTTATCCTTCAAATCATTCTTGAAGTTCTTCTTTAAGTTCTTGAGGTTGTTCTTTAGGTTTTGAAGTTCTTATTTTGGTTCTTGAGGTTCTTCTTGAATTTATTGAAGTCCTTCTTGAGGTTATTGAAGTTCTTATTCTCTTCTGAGTTCTTCGACATCATGGTCTTCTTCAATTCTCCATCTTCGTAAAAGGTCGTCTTCAAGTCCTTATCTTGTAGTTCTTCTACTTCAAGTTCTTCTTCATCTTCTTCAAGTCCTTTGTCTTCAAAAATATTCTTCTTCCCTTTCTCTTCTTAATCTTCTTTTTCTTCTTCTATCTGCAAAGTGTTGACAAACCCTAACACTTCCTTTTTAATTTTCATTATTTGTTTAACTTTTCATCTTCAGGGACGACTCTCAAACATCAGTAATTCAACTTTTGCTTCTCCAGCAACTTTAACTCTATAGACAAAGAACTTGATGGTCTAATTTCTCACTGGTTTGTTACTTTAACTCCAGAAGTCCGTCTCATTTCCGCTCTCACTCTCTCTGCTCGCATTCTGCCCGAGGAGTGTATTGAGTTACAGTAAAGCATCAAACTGTCCAAACAGGACCCGGGGAGATAATACAGAAGCCCACACACTGCCTGGGGTAATGTATAGTTAATTAAACTTCACTGAGAACTTAACTCAAAGGGGCAATAAGAGGGACTTATTTACAGTCCGTCTGCAGGGCATGGCCACGGCTGGAGTTCAAAACCACTGCTTCTCATGCTGATAGCAACATACATTAGTCATGAGGTAGTGATAATGTCCTTATTAATCAAAGTCAAGCAAAAATAAACTGCTTTTGGTTTTCAGGCGTACAATAAGGCATGTTTCTTTGTTTTGTTTTACTGACACTGCCTGTAAAGAAAGGAGGTTGTATTTTTGGTATTTTATTGCACTTTTAACATGAAACTATACAAAAGTAGCTCGTAAAACTTGTGAAAATTGATGGCGATATTATTTAATATTACTTAATTTACCAGGTACATTTGTCTGGTTCACTAGTATAGTTTTGTTCCCTATTAAATAAAAAAGCTAATCTTTGAATAACCTAAAGCTCTTTCTAGAATTTCTTTTTGTATCAATAAGCCTTAAAATCTGTCAAAATTCGGAATATTAGAAGCTTTTTTCAATCTAAATACTTTCTTTCTGCGGTGGCTAAGATTCGGGTAATTTTATCACATGATGTAACAACCTCAAAACGATTTGAGTTTTAAAAATGCGAGTAAAAACGTGACATCATTTTGCAGATAGCATTGTTTTTATCCAGTCTGTGTTTGTGTAATACGTTGTTTTTTTACTTATTTTGTATATTTTTAGCATTTCGCCATGTGTAAGTTTTATGTTGGGTTGACTTTGTCTTTTATTTTTTGTCTTTTTAAGGTAAATGTTTGAACAAGTGTTACGGTTGTGTTGTTATAAGCGGAAAGAAGCAAGAACAAAGTAGAAAAATATGTATTTTTTAGTAATGTTGGTACCACAACCTTTTGGAGAACAGAAAGTGGAAGTGTGTTAGTGATAAAGCTAGCTGTGTGTGTGTGTGTGTGTGTGTGTGTGTGTGTGTGTGTGTGTGTGTGTGTGTGTGTGTGTGTGTGTGTGTGTGTGTGTGTGTGTGTGTGTGTGTGTGTGTGTGTGTGTATCTGAGCTGTTATCAGTGTGCACAGCGGCCCTGGCTTATGTTACATGATGATGAGAGTTTGACAGTTTTCATAATCACAACGCAATAAATCTGCAACACCTGACAGCCTGACCATTACCCACCACTGTTTAACCACAACACGTTATGTAATCCAGCCGCTGCCTCTGAAACTGCTCGACATGAAGAAACACAGGGACTCTAACCCCCCCTTTGCTTCTTGCATATATATTGAACATTAAGATACTAAGTTGAGTCCTTGTAGGGCAGCGAGCGTTTGAAATACTGATGTGTTTTGTGTCGTGGGACGATGGGAAACACTGGAGGACGAGTCAAGGTCTCCAGAAGCAGTGAAGTACTACATATTAATGCTCTGTTAGTGTACTGTTTTATTATTATGAGGCTGATGTGTTTATTGTATTTTTGTAACTCTAGCACAACAATTTCCTTCGGGATCGGGATCAGAATAACTTTATTAGTCCCACAGAGGGGAAATGTACATTGTTACAGCAGAAAAGAGCCAAAGACAGCTTAATGTGACCTAAGAAGCATGCATACAAAAGTATTAAAGATACAACAATTATAATAACAAAAAGTTACACAATTTACAAAATACACATCCTGTAACAGTTCTGAGGATTTAGCAGCCAGGTATATATTGCACAGTTCTTAACGGCATATATATATATATATATATATTGCTCGATCTCAGTGCTGCATTTGATACTATCGACCATGATATCTTATTGCAAAGACTAGAGCACTTAGTTGGCATACAGGGAACTGCTTTAGGCTGGTTTAGGTCCTATCTATCTGAACGCTCTCAGTTTGTACGTGTCAATGATGAATCTTCCACGCAAACCAAAGTTAGCCATGGAGTGCCACAGGGCTCAGTGCTCGGACCTATTTTGTTCACATTATATATGCTTCCGTTAGGCAATATTATATGGAATCATTCTGTACATTTTCATTGTTATGCAGATGATACTCAACTATATTTATCAATCAAACCTGATGAAATTAATCATCTAAATAAAATTCAAGACTGCCTCAAGGACTTAAAAACGTGGATGACCTTAAACTTTTTGATGTTCAACACGACCAAAACTGAAGTTATTGTACTTGGCCCGAAGAATCTACGAAACAAATTATCTAAAGATATACTAACTATGGATGGCATTAATTTGGCCTCCAGTGAGACTGTAAGGAATCTTGGTGTTATATTTGATCAGGATTTATCCTTTAACGCCCACATGAAATCAATTTCAAGGACCGCCTACTTCCATCTACGTAACATTGCAAAAATCAGGCATATCTTGCCTCAAAACGATGCAGAGAAACTAGTCCATGCATTTGTTACTTCAAGGCTGGATTATTGTAACTCCTTATTATCAGGGTGTACCAAGAAGTCAGTCAAGTCGCTTCAGCTGATTCAAAATGCTGCAGCTCGTGTACTAACCAGAGTTAGGAAAAGGGACCACATTACTCCTGTTCTGGCTGCCTTACACTGGCTCCCTATAGAACACAGGATAGAATTTAAAATTCTTCTTCTCGCCTACAAAGCCCTTAATGGGCAGGCGCCATCTTACCTTAAAGAACTCATTATACCCTACTGTCCTACTAGGGCATTGCGTTCCAAGAATGCAGGGTTGTTGGTTGTTCCTAGAGTCTCTAAAAGTACAATGGGAGCCAGAGCCTTTTCTTATCAAGCTCCACATTTGTGGAATCAGCTTCCAGTTTGTGTTCGGGCGGCAGACACCCTATCCGTTTTTAAGAGTGCGCTTAAGACCTTCCTTTTTGATAAAGCTTATAGTTAGGGCTGATTAGATTCAGCCCCTAGTTTTGCTGATATAGGCTTAGTTTGTCGGGACACATCTTACTTCTTCCTTCTCTCTGTCTATACCTGTGTACTCTCATGTTCCGATTAACCCAGCTTCCCCAAATTTCTTTCTTTTTGGTGTCTATATACGCTGGGATCCGGAGTCATGGATGATCCTGCGGTCCTGTGTCCTGCATCGCGAGCCCTGGATCTTGAGTCGTGGCTGTGGTCCTGGATCATAGGTCCTGGATGGATATCCTCGTGGATTCATCTTCCTATTATACACACATGCATTTCCAAACATTTGGACTACCTATGTTGCAAATGTATTATCTTTTCAATTTACACACGGCATCTATTGCACGTCTGTCCGTCCTGGGAGAGGGATCCCTCCTCTGTTGCTCTCCCTGAGGTTTCTCCCATTTTTCCCCTTTAAAACTGTGGGTTTTCTTCGGAAGTTTTTCCTTGTACGATGTAAGGGTCTAAGGACAGAGGGTGTCATATTGTCATACTGATATTTTGTACAAACTGTGAAGTCCACTGAGACAAATGTAACATTTGTGATATTGGGCTATATAAATAAACATTGATTGATTGATTGATTGATATTGCACATATTGCACATGGTTGGTTGGTATTAAACAACAAGGGGTGTTATAGTCTGTGTTATTGTGTGTGTCATTAAAAATGACTTATACTGGTTAGGTGATGCTCAAAATTTCTTATTTATTCGTATCAATTATCAAATAATTGTTCCTTCTTTTTAAGCACACAGTGATATTTGGGGTGTACCAATGTTTTCCTATTTTTGGGGAAGAGACTATTTTAGGAGGGGTCAAGAGTAGATACAGGTCTTCTTCAAATTCTTTATCTTTGTAAAGGTCGTCCTCAAGTCTTTATCTTGTTGTTCTTCCTTAACTTAAAGTGGACCTATCATGCTATATTTGAATAATATATAGGGCCATACCTAAATAAAACATGTCTGTGAAGTTTTTTTTTTCAAAATATCAAACAGATCATGCATTTTAGCCATGCCTCATTTCGCTCTATTTGATCTTTTCCAGCCCTGTCTTCACAAGGGCTGATACTGTGGCAAATGAGCTGCAGCTGACCACGCCCCCCTGCAAAGGAGGGGGGCGTGGCACGAGCGTCATGTTACCATGCTGTTACCATGCTATTACCATGCTGTTACCATGCTGTTACCATGCTGTTACCATGCCACGGCAACCTCTCATTCCCCTGATAGGTGGAGAGTTGGCCATATAGGCGGAGCTCCTCGTCACTGACGTCAGACTACTTTCAAATCTGTATCAGATCCGTTGCAGTTTTTAGAGATTTGGGTATGGAGGAAAAGAGAGAGGGTTGTGTTTTCTGACACACCAGGGACACATATTCATGTATAAAAGACGTACAAAAGTGCATTTTGCACGATAGGTCCCCTTTAAGGTTCTTCTTAGGATTCTTCTTCAAGTTCTTCATCTCTCTCAAGTTCTTCATCTCTCTCAAGTTTTTCATCTCTTTCAAGTTCTTCGTCTTCAAAATCTTCTTCTTCAAGTTCTCCTTCTTCTTCTTCTTCTTCTTCTTCTTCTTCTTCTTCTTCTTCTTCTTCTTCTTCTTCTTCTTCTTCTTCTTCTTCTTCTTCTTCTATCTTTAAAGTCTTTACATTTCCTTTTTAATTTTAATCTAAAATACACTTAAGATTGTTTAAAGAACTGCAGGAGATTTGGTGAAAGGTGTGACTTTGATACTCGTCTCTCTGCAGAGAAGCAGATTAGTTTCTCCTCAATGCCGAGAAAACAAGCGCTGCCTCTGAGATTATCAGGTTATCACAACATAAACACATTAACACAGCACAGGCTCGCTCAGACCACACACACACACACACACACACACACACACACACACACACACACACACACACACACACACACACACACACACACACACACACACACACACACACACACACACACACACACACACACACACACACACACACACACACACACACACACACACACACACGTATACATCACTTCAGGGAACATTACATTGACTTAGATGCATTTCCTGGATACTTATCCTAACCTTAACCATAACCAACACATACCTAACCCTTACCCTATTTAGAGACAATGGACGTCCACTCTCGGGAGACGTCCGACAGTGGTGCGGTTACCTAAAGTGACAGACCTCATTTTACCTCTATTTAGAGGCAATGGACGTCCACTCTCGGGAGAGAGACCTCCAGCATGTGTCCCTGAAATGGGGACTCTGTTTATTTCACACATCCAGGACAGAGACCGGGGAAATCACCTCTCTGTGGCCCCTCCAAGACCCCCAAAGGATGGACTAATGACCTCCAGCATGTGTCCCTGACATGGACACCTCCATAACCTTGCACACCGTGAGTCCCCGGGCCCCCGGACTTAAGCACTCCCCCACGGACTAAACCCAGATGATCACACCCTACAGAACCTCATGCCCCTGGTAACCCTAAAAGGGGGGTGGATTTTGCGGTGCTTTACCATCCGCCCATCGCATGGGCGGCGCCAGGATCTTTATTTTCTGGTATTACAGAATTACTTTATTTTCTGGTATTACAGAACCAATCAATAGTATAACAGTCATTATGACTTTTCTCCACACTCGAACACAACTCCTACGGTCTCGTACTCCCTCCACACACACCGGAAAATGCACACACACACACACCTGGAAGGGGTGGTCTCTCCCTAACTCCCACCAACAACATTGCCTAAATAACTTTACAAATGTACTAAACTGTGCACATCTGATAACTGAAAATAACTATTAAATTGGTCATGCTACAATATTATCATTAATATGTACATTAAAACATTCCTCTGACACTTATAACATTAATTTGCAAGGTAAGCACAACCAAAATAAGTTTGTAAAAGCAGAATTTGAACACTGTTTCTGTGCTCCTAAAATATTTTTGCATTACCATTACACCCTGAGCGTACAAGTACACAATAGCGATCGTTCACTGTTTCAACTGGCATGCTGTGGCATTTAACCTCATCATCATCATCACACACACACACACACACACACACACCGGCTCCGTTGGAGATCGCGGTCGTTTACGCTGACTTGTGAGGAATCTTTCCATTTTCGATCTGTGTTCACATACTGAGAATTATAACAACATTTGCCAAGTAACAGTTCGCGCTTTAACTTACAACGACCCCTGATAGATCTCGAGAGAATGTGTATAAATATATATAGATACATTTTCATAACAAAACAATGGGGTTGCTAAGCCGTTGCTAGGCCAATTGTTGGAGTTGCTATAGCAACTCCAAGCTACCCCCTGGCGCCGCCCCTGGCCCATCGGCATCCATATTCAGCCTTATTCACGGCACTACCACCCCTTCTGTGGAGGATATTCTCATGCTCCTGGTAACCCTTTAAATAGTCTGATACTACCAGGGCTCATCACTGCACTTTACAAGCTAGAAATAATGTTTAAATGGTCGGGAAAAGTGTTTTTAAATGTCTGGAAGAGAGTTTTAGCCTGTCATTTTGCACGATATCATTTAACATTGAACCTCTCCTGGAAATGTATAGAATATGTGCATTTTCAGGAGAGGGTCAATGTTAAATGATATCGTGAATAATGACAGAATAAAACCCAGGAATTTCGGTTCCGCTTTTCGATGCCTGAGGAAATGTTTCTCGCCGCTCTCCGTAGCCTACTGTATGACTGCGGCGGGGCGGGAAATGTAGCGTTGTACCTACACTTCCTACAGCGTAACCTGGGACCAGGGCCGGCCCGTCGCACTGGCGTTATAGATGTTCGCCTAGGGCGCCAGATCTGTGGAGGCGCTGCACTGACAGCTCTGGGAGGAAAAAAAAAAGTTTTGACCGTTGGTTCTCATCCTAATGTTCGGCCTTGATGTAACAACATTCATAATTAAGTAAATGTAACACCCTTTTCATCCCGGTTGCACTTTTCATTTGCCCTGTACGATGGGCGCTGTAAGTGATGAAAATGGGGGATGTTGGCTTAACTGGCACCCGCAGCTCACAGCCAACGTGCGAGTGAGCGAGGGAGCGAGTGAGGGAGAAAGGGAGGGCGCTGTTGTTATTAGCATCTGGTGCTAGCTGCTCTAACTGAAGAAGAAGATGTTTCTACAATAATGTGGAGGGAGAGTCCTCTCCAGTCAGACTGAGGCTGATAACTATAGCTCAGTGAGGTAAAGGACTCTGAGTGTTTAGATAGTTCACTTTAGTCTAAGTTATCTCAGTGGGTCTCAAACGTTTTGATCACAATTTATGTAAACACATATTTCCAAGGCACTCCTTTATAATTATTGGGATAAAACAGGTTTGAAATCATTCCAATGTAAACTATAGGACAGTAAACCAGACATATCGTTTTAAACTGGAGAGATAAAAAAATATGCATAAATAAAATAGGAAAATAAGATATGAATGAACAACAAAAATAAAATATGTTACATGTATTTGTTATTGGCTATGGTAGGTTATTGGTTATGTTCACACACTTATTTAATTATTAAAATGTAAACCGATATTTTTCATGGGTGTTTAGAGTTGTACCCCTAGATCTAGTCTCTAGTAATTCTGTAAGCACCAGCTGTGCTTCGCCAAATGTCTTGGCAGTCTTGTGATCCTGCACGTGGATGATGTAGCCCTCAGCAGTGCCCCTTCTGTCCGCCTCAAAGACCTCAGTGTTGGTCATGTTTGCGTACACACCCGGACGGTGGCCATACAGGAGGCTCCAATGGAGGGTTAGATAGCCATATAGCAGGTACTGGGTGATTGAGGTTGGATTGCTAGCCATCAGGTCAAGGAGATCAGGGATGCGCTTCTCAGCGGCCGCCATGGCGGCGAGGAGCTCCACCTGGCTCGGCAGACGATCCAGCTTGTTCCTCTTCACCTTAAACTGGTGGTCAGTGACAGACTTTTTCAAGTCGTTCATGTTGGATGTCACCTCTCTGATGATGTGGGTCATATCAGACTGGGTGAGCCTGCACCCCCGGAGCTTTGACTCAGACAAGTACCTCAGGAAATGGTTCACATTCTTCAGGAACAACAGCGACGTTGTGACTGCCCGGCCCGACTTTGAAATATACTCGCTCCAGCCACGGACCCTCTTCGTGTCTTTTAGGAACAGCCAATCTGACAGCCGGTTAACACCATGGGCCATGAATACGAGGAAGTTCTTTATCCGGCTGACCTTGGACAGACAATTTTCTTTCCGTTTTACTGTCGGTGCGACACCCTCACAATGATCCCTGTATGTCTGAATGTACGTCTCCATGCTTTTAGGCAACGTGATTTCACGCATGGTATTCCCCCGTCCCTTCCCAGTGGACCAGTGATTTGGGGGAGAGGGCCAGTCCTTAGCCAGATTAGCTTTCAGTTTATTTCAGACAGACGCACGGGTCTTCTGGCATACAGGGGTCTCACTACCGGAGGCTTCTGGGGACCGCATAACAGTCTTGACCGGGGTCTTGAGAGGGGTCTCACTACTGGAGGCTTCTGGGGACCGCATGAGAGTCTTGACCGGGGTCTTGAGAGGGGTCTCACTACTGGAGGCTTCTAGGGACCGCATGAGAGTCTTGACCGGGGTCTTGAGAGGGGTCTCACTACCAGAGGCTTCTGGGGACCGCATGACAGTCTTGACCGGGGTCTTGAGAGGGGTATTGCTGCCGGAGGCTTCTGGTGAATGCATGACAGTCTTGACCGGGGTGTTGAGAGGGGTATTGCTGCCGGAGGCTACTGTGTTTATGCCGGAGGTACTTGAGATTGCCAGGCCCTTAAATCGTATACATTCTTCCTCTTCCTCAAGCACAGCAGCAGTGGCACTCTGCTTCCTGGGTTTTAGCCCCTTTTTCAGCCTGGAGTGCAGGGTCTTCACCTCATCAATGAGGGCATCCTTCTGAGCCCTCAATGCCACATTTTCCAGCATCACCTGCCTGCAGTACTCTTCGTCACACTTGGTATGTGAGGAGAAGGGTGGAGGGTGCACCGGGTATTCCTCCTCATTGTCTATATCCAATGATGTAGCCATTCCAATGATGGGATTAGTCTCTCGGAGGTCATGTAGCAACTGCAGGGCCACACTATGCTTCAGCCTTGCCATGACCTGATGTGCCTCATCTCGGGAGAACTCAGGGTGGTCATGAGTTACATGACGGTCTAGTCTCTTCCCAGCATACGAACACCCTGTGATGGGACAGGGTTTGGTCCGAACATTTATTCTGTCACTGGCCATTTTAAGAATGATGCCTCTTTCCTCCAAGTTCCGCACTGCATGTTTGTGCTTAAGGTGCTTGTTCAAAGCCAGATAGAAGAGTCTGCACACCGGGCATTCGGACAACATCCTTACTAAAACAGAGACAGTGAATTGTATTTAAATTATTTTCGGTTTCTCCGTTTATATGCGTTAGCGTAACCGATGATTGCAACAATGATGCTTCAATGCATGGTACACGGACCAAGGGAGAACTTGGGTTACCACCGGGTTAAATGGTCCCACCTCCGCACCAACGCGGGGCTGGTGATGGCAACATTGGGTCCGATGCATCAATTCATGGTGCCCCGACCATGAGAGGGTTTGGGGTGCCCCGGAACCAGGCAGTACCCCAGCAGGAAACACGTATTATGGTCAATGGAGGAAATAGTGATAGAACCGGGGTAAAGCAAAAAAAGTGTCCGACAATAGTGACTTGTGAGGCGGCCAGAGATTCTGTCATCTCTCGGTCCTATCCTCCAGGCAATGCGGTACCAGAACTGGGTCAAATTGACCAAAATGTAAAAAAAATAAGTTTCAATTCATCCATGGAAAAGGGCTGAAAATGAAAAAAGTATCCGAAAATAGTGCATCATGAGCCCGCAAGAGTCCCCTGTCAACTCCCCTTGCATTCCTCCACAGTCAGAACAAGTCTGAGTTCGCTTTTTGCAGAACCATAGAAAAGGGTGAAAATGGAAAAAAGTATCCGAAAATAGTGTCTCATAAGGCGGGTAGAGTCCCCTGACAACTCCCCTTACATTCCTCCAGACTCAGAAAAAGTCTAAGTTCACTTTTTGGAGAACCATAAAAAAGGGCTAAAAGTGATCAAATTGTATCTGAAAATAGTGTCTCATAAGGCGGATAGAGTCCCCTGACTACATTCCTCCAGAGACCAGTTCAAAAACTTAAAGTTTGGTAAGAACCATGCTGGGGGGTCTCCATGCAACAATTGTATCCGAGCCAGAGCACACATGGAGCGGATACATTCCTCCATGAAGTGAGACAGCGGTTTTTTTCTGAGTCCTCTCAAAAACCGGGTTTCCGATTTCGTGCAGACAGTAGCTTGAAAATGATGAATGAATTTTTTTGACGGAGAAGGGGAGGCTTGGTTTCCCCTCTCCGTTGTAAGTTGCAACGGGGGAGTGGAAAAGTGTCCGGGGCAAAAAACAATTTTTTTAAAACTTCATTTTGGATTATTTTAAGATATAATTGACCCTTTTCTTAACTTTTTTCTTCTTTCCACGGGTGGGGGCGCATGGCAGGCCGCCTATGAGCTCCCAAATTCGGCCTGGAACCTCCAGGATGTGTGGGCGAAGCTCCATAAACTGACAATGTCACCCAGAAATGTCACTTTTATAGCCCAAAAATATATAATACAAATGCATTTAAATAGTAAAAGGTACAATTGTGCTCCGAATTACCCGGAATTTGATTTATATAGCCCCATGATAGTGAATAAAAATCATTTTCATGGAAAAAAGTGTTAAAACGCCTGATTAAAGCATATGCAGGACCCCAGTGAGCTCCATACTATGTGCATTGTGTTAGGGAACCATATTAATGATAAAATAAATCATTTAAATGCAAAATAATGATTACAAATCAGTTTTAGGGGGACAACTGTGGAGAGGAGCCTGAAAATGACTCTCCAGCACCCCAGAGAAGCAGGGTCTCAGACTCACAGGAACACAGGCAGAGACCCAGGGTGATGCACATGGCTCTTCCACCCAGCAATAAGTCTTTGAAAGCTGGGGAAAAGTGCTGTGAATAGAGGGAGAGAGCAGCCAGAGAGAAGCGGGCTGTGAGACCCACAGAGCCTCACACTCAAGTTTACTTATCAATACTAAACCAAAATTAAATTATACCTCCTTTGAAAGTCTCGTCTTTAGTCTATGGATGGCATTAATTTGGCCTCCAGTGAGACTGTAAGGAATCTTGGTGTTATATTTGATCAGGATTTATCCTTTAACGCCCACATAAAATCAATTTCAAGGACCGCCTACTTCCATCTACGTAACATTGCAAAAATCAGGCATATCTTGCCTCAAAACGATGCAGAGAAACTAGTCCATGCATTTGTTACTTCAAGGCTGGATTATTGTAACTCTTTATTATCAGGGTGTACCAAGAAGTCAGTCAAGTCGCTTCAGCTGATTCAAAATGCTGCAGCTCGTGTACTAACCAGAGTTAGGAAAAGGGACCACATTACTCCTGTTCTGGCTGCCTTACACTGGCTCCCTATAGAACACAGGATAGAATTTAAAATTCTTCTTCTCGCCTACAAAGCCCTTAATGGGCAGGCGCCATCTTACCTTAAAGAACTCATTATACCCTACTGTCCTACTAGGGCATTGCGTTCCAAGAATGCAGGGTTGTTGGTTGTTCCTAGAGTCTCTAAAAGTACAATGGGAGCCAGAGCCTTTTCTTATCAAGCTCCACATTTGTGGAATCAGCTTCCAGTTTGTGTTCGGGCGGCAGACACCCTATCCGTTTTTAAGAGTGCGCTTAAGACCTTCCTTTTTGATAAAGCTTATAGTTAGGGCTGATTAGATTCAGCCCCTAGTTTTGCTGATAGGCTTAGTTTGTCGGGGGACATCTTACTTCTTCCTTCTCTCTGTCTATACCTGTGTACTCTCATGTTCCGATTAACCCAGCTTCCCCAAATGTCTTTCTTTTTGGTGTCTATATACGCTGGGATCCGGAGTCATGGATGATCCTGCGGTCCTGCAACGCGAGCCCTGGATCTTGAGTCGTGGCTGTGGTCATGGATCATAGGTCCTGGATGGATATCCTCGTGGATTCATCTTCCTATTATACACACATGCATTTCCAAACATTTGGACTACCTATGTTGCAAATGTATTATCTTTTCAATTTACACACGGCATCTATTGCACGTCTGTCCGTCCTGGGAGAGGGATCCCTCCTCTGTTGCTCTCCCTGAGGTTTCTCCCATTTTTCCCTTTAAAACTGTGGGTTTTCTTTGGAAGTTTTTCCTTGTACGATGTGAGGGTCTAAGGACAGAGGGTGTCGTATTGTCATACTGATATTTTGTACAAACTGTGAAGTCCACTGAGACAAATGTAACATTTGTGATATTGGGCTATATAAATAAACATTGATTGATTGATTGATTGATTGATTGACAGAGCGCACCCACAGAGCTCCTTGCAGCACATGGCTCTCCCACCCAGAGGACAGGCTGCTTCACAGCACTTTGTAACCCAGGAAAGCAGCTTGAATCGTGGGTACATGAGTGTTAAAAGTGCATTAAACTGTTTTAATTCCAATGCGCATTTGACTGCATAAACAGCCGGTCATATGGACAGGAAACTGTCCATTTCGTCCACATTTGACTCACGAAATGTACAAGAAGATAAGTACAGCAGAGTCACTGCTGTTAGCAGGGTCTCACACTCACAGGCACACAGGCAGAGACCCAGGGTGATGCACATGGCTCTTCCACACAGCAATAAGTCTTTGAAAGCTGGGGAAAAGTGCGGTGAATAGAGGGAGAGAGCAGCCAGAGAGAAGCGGGGTGTGAGACTCACAGAGCGCACCCAGAGAGATCCTTGCAGCACATGGCTCTTGCACCCAGACTGCACCCAGAGAACAGGCTGCTTCACAGCACTTTACAAGCCAGGAAAAGTGATTGAATCCTGGGTATACATGTTTTATATAGTCTGATACCTCCAGGGCGCATCACCACATTTTACAAGCCAGGGAAGGTGCCTGAATCCTGGGTAAACATTGTTTAATTGTTTAAGTGTTTTTACATGTGTGGAACAGTGTTTTGTCACTTTCAAAACTCTCCTGTCATTGACCGGAGAAATTGGGTCGATGTTGTATTCAATCTGACCGTTAATATTCCAGTGAGACGAAGTACGTACAATGACCGGAGTGATCCCATGTTAATTTTGTCCCAAAACCGGAGCATTCCCTCACCCTTAACCTCACCCTAAAATGAATGATTCCCCTCATGGGGACCCCCATTATGTCCCCATAAGGGAGGCGAGTCCCCACACGTGACTGTGTAAACAGATTTAGGTCCCCACAAGTATGGTAATGCAAGGCCACACACATACACACACACACACACACACACACACACAGTCAGAATACAGAGAAGACTGAATCGATGAGGACGCTTCAGTCTGAGTTAATTACATGTCCCTCTGTTACCAGATGTGTTACTTTATTTGAATAAGTTAATTGATTAGTTTACAATAGGAAACTAATCTAAAATACCAATCATTCTGTGGTCCTCGCTTCTTAAATGTGGGGATTTTCCACATTATGTTATTGTATATTATTGTAAATTGAATATTGGTCTAACAAAACACGACATTTAAAGATTCCCCTCGAGAGTTTCTGACATTTAAAATAACGATCTTGTCGGACGATAAAGCACAAATAGAAGAAACAAGTTCATGACACTAAAATGTTCTTAAATATAAAAAATAGTTTCAGTTAGGAATTTCGAAAAAGTAAACCTGGCATGGAAAATCCATTAATGGTAAAAAAATAAACAATTAATTGCAAAATAAACGTTTATTTTCTTCGTTTTTTTTTGTCCCTTTTGAATTTTTTCTTCTCCGTTTAGCATTTTCATATTCTGCATTTTAGTTATTTTTTATTCTGGGTTAAATCATCCTCTATATTGCTTTACCAACATGTGTACGGTTTATTTAGTTTTTTAATCCCGATCACACTCTGGAGGAGCAGCAGCTTTTCCCCCTGCAGGCTCCACTTCATCTTGTGTTCTATTAAGAGGGTGGGAGGGAAAAGAGAGAGAGTGTGTGTGTGTGTGTGTGTGTGTGTGTGTGTGTGTGTGTGTGTGTGTGTGTGTGTGTGTGTGCAGGGTCGTGGTATGTGTGTGTGTTGAGGGGGGGGTAGCAGGAGCCTTTAAAAGAGGCTGCAGCAGCTCAGATTCACACCCAGAGTTTCTGAGCCGCAACGAGGACTGGAAGCATAATTGTGGATTTTTTTTTTGTGTGACTTCTGCCGGTGTTCTTCTCCACAGTGTGCAACCTTTTGAACACACACACACACACACACACACACACACACACACACACACACACACACACACACACACACACACACACACACACACACACACACACACACACACACACACACACACACACACACACACACACACACACACACACACACACACACACACACACACACACACACACACACACACACACACACACACACACACACACACACACACACACACACACACACACACACACACACTGGATTAACGGAGGAGCTTGAGAGCCACAGTCTCTGGTGGTGTGTTCAGAGGAGGATCTCCAACATGCTTTTCCCCTCGGAGACTTCCTGCAACCTGACGTTCCCAAACTGCAGTTTCCCTCCTGATCTGCAGCCCGGTGCCTCAATGCCTTCTGGGAATTTCACGGGGAAAAGGAACCACTCTGACCCTTTCGGACGCAACGAAGAAGTGGCGAAGCTGGAGATCAGGGTGCTGAGTCTGGTGTTCGTGGCGGCGGTTTTGGGGAACGCAAGCGTGCTGCTGGCGATGTACCGGACGCGCAGGAAGCCCTCCAGGATGCACCTGTTCATGAAACACCTGAGTTTGGCCGATCTGGTCGTCGCCTTCTTCCAGGTTCTGCCGCAGCTCTGCTGGGAAATCACCTTCAGATTCTACGGCCCGGACTTCCTGTGCCGCATCGTGAAACACCTGCAGGTATACCAAGTGCCTTGGACAACCCTTTGTCCAGAGCCAATCCAGAGTCCACAAAATAAGATCAGGTGCTAGAGCTTTCAGCGACCCAGCACCGTGCCTCGGAACCGACTTCCAGTGTTGATTAGGGAGGCAGGCAGTGTCCACACATTTAAGAGAGGGCTGAAGGCTTTCCTCTTTAGTACAGCGTACAGTTAGGACTGGTTTTAAACTTCCTTTTAAACATCCTCATGGACCCTTCATTTATGGAATTTGTATTATTGCATTCTAAATGTATTTGTGTCATTGTGTTTTGTACCCATTCATTGGTATTTTCACATTTATCTTGTCATTTTACTCTCAGATATGTTTGTTGTTTTTACATTATCATTCATGTTGTTGATTTGTGAAGCCCTCTGAGACAAATGTGATTTGTGATATTGGCCATCAGTACACAAGTACTTTGATGTTATCTTTAATTTGATTAATTTCTAATCTGTGTGAATCTGTGTTATCCTGTTTTTCATTCTTACCCTGCCTCTTGCTGTCTGAACTGCTGCATTTCCCCACAGGGATTAATACAGGTCCATCTTATCTTATCTCAGGTCCTGGGCATGTTCGCCTCCACCTACATGATGGTGATGATGACGCTGGACCGCTACATCGCCATCTGCCACCCTCTCCAGACTCTTCAGCAGCCCACGCAGCGCGCCCACATCATGATCGGTTCCACGTGGTTGTGCAGCCTGGTTCTGAGCAGCCCGCAGTACTTCATCTTCTCCCTGAGCGAAGTGACGCCCGGATCAGGTGTGTACGACTGCTGGGGGCATTTCGTGGAGCCGTGGGGTCTTCGTGCCTACATCACCTGGATGGCGGTGGGCATCTTCCTGCTGCCAGTAGCCATTCTGGTGTTCTGTTACGGCTTAATCTGTCGCACCATCGGGAGGAATCTGAAGTATAAAACGCGTCGGAGTACATCAGGCTCGGCACCAGAGAGGATGCTGGGTCGCAGCTCCGTCAGCAGCGTCAGCACCATCTCTAGAGCTAAACTACGCACCGTGAAGATGACCTTCGTGATCGTGCTGGCGTACGTGGTGTGCTGGGCGCCGTTTTTCACCGTGCAGATGTGGTCCGTGTGGGACGAGAGCTTCGTGTGGCACGGTGAGTCAAAAAACCTTTACAAAAAGTCCTTTAAAGGTCCCCTATTATACTGTTCTTCAGCAATATATCACAGGTCTCAGATATATACAGAGCCTGTCTCTGATTGGCTGAAACACCAAACAGATCATTGCAGCATTACCCATAATCCCCTCTGTTTCAGCCCTGTTTCCAAAGTGCTGATTCTCTGTCTGTTATTTTAGATGAAAATAAGGAGCCCCTCCCCACGCCCCTCTGAGAGAGATTTGGTTAAAAAGAACACATTAGCCGTGTTCACACCGCGTACTTTGCCGTACTTAGTTCCCAGCTTTTAGTTCCTCCATGGAACTAAAGAGCCGATCGCGTTCACACCGGAATAAGTCCCTGAGGGAGGATTACGCAAATGAGCCGCTGACGTCACTTCTTCTGCTTTGGGTTTACTGGCAGGCCGCAAACAACTTCACGGCGTATACTGCCACCCGAAGTCCCCGGCCGGAAGTCCCCGGAGTTGGGGACTGGCTTCAGTAGAAGCTGCTGGGACTCCCAGCAGCTTCTACTGAAGCCTTCAGAGTAAATCGCCAGAATGCCGACACCTCCTCATCTCCACCGCTCCCATGTTTTATTTTGTGTTGCCATAAGTTAGTCTCTCTCCGTTGGTGCGCTGGGCTAATGCTAATGCTAATAATGCTAATGCGAGGATAATAAAATGGCGGCTCTACAAAACATTTCAGTGTTTTACGGGCGTGGTTTGCAATTCGCCCAGCCAATCAGAACTGGGGCACTTTTTCCCCCCCAGGAGAGTACCTGCTCTCAGCAGGCACTAACAATGGGGGTAAAAGTTCCCGGCACTAAGTACTCTTTTTGGTGTGAACGCGACATAAGGGGTACTAACGGAACTAAACGGGAAAAGTACTAAAAAGGTAGGGGGGGGGGGGGGGGTTACCTTGGTTGCTGATTGGCTAATTGATACACAAGACAAAACATCGTTATTGTCACGGTGTGTGCAGCAAGCAGGACCCAAATGCAGATTACAGTGAACAAACCTTTATTTCAAGGATAACTATTTCAACAGACAAAACAGAACACTCACCGGTGAACTCAGTCACAACGAAAGAAGCACCAACACTGAACACAGGAAGAGACAAGACTAAATACAGGGAGGGGTAATCACAAGACGAGAAACAGCCGGGCAGGGGAGGAGAAACACAAGGGCCACAGGTGAACACAATCGGATAACGAGACACACCAGGGAACTAACGACGGGAGGAAAACACACAGGGAAAAGGACCAGACAATACCCAGGGAGGAAAACATGACATCAAACACCCAAAACATACAAAACTAACATAAGAGAATCCTGACAGAACCCCCCCCTCAAGGGACGGATTCTAGACGTCCCAAAGAACCACAAAAGTCCAAAACCCCAAGCAGGGTGGGTGGAGGGGGTCCGGAGGCGGGACACAACACTAGACGCACCAGGGAGGGTGGAGGGGGTCTGGAGGCGGGACACAACACTAGGCGCACCAGGGTGGGTGGAGGGGGTCTGGAGGCGGGACACAACACTAGGCGCACCAGGGTGGGTGGAGGGGGTCTGGAGGACGGGCCCTGAAGGGATCTCGGGCGGACGGCCCGGGGGCAAGGCCAAGTCCAGGGTGGAGATCTCGGGCGGACGGCCCGGGGGCAAGGCAGAGACCAAGGAGGGGGTCTCGGGCGGACGGCCCGGGGGCAAGGCAGAGACCAAGGAAGAGTCAGGGGGCCGAGCATGAGGGTGAAGTCCGCGGCTCTCAGGGGGCCGGGCTCGAGGGTGAAGTCCGCGGCTCTCAGGGGGCCGGGCTCGAGGGCGAAGACCGCGGCTCTCAGGGGGCCGGGCTCGAGGGCGAAGACCGCAGCACTCAGGGGGCCGGGCTCGAGGGCGAAGACCACGGCTCTCAGGGGGCCGGGCTCGAGGGCGAAGACCACGGCTCTCAGGGGGCCGGGCTCGAGGGCGAAGACCACGGCTCTCAGGGGGCCGGGCTCGAGGGCGAAGACCGCGGCTCTCAGGGGGCCGGGCTCGAGGCCGAAGACCACGGTTCCCAGGGGGCCGGGCTCGAGGGCGAAGACCGGACAGCTCCGGAGGCCGGGCAGGAAGGCGCTGACGGGACAGCTCCGGAGGCCGGGCAGGAAGGCGCTGACGGGACAGCTCCGGAGGCCGGGCAGGAAGGCGCTGACGGGACAGCTCCGGAGGCCGGGCAGGACCCGGTGTCGGTGGGACAGGCTTTGGCAGGATCCCCCACGGAAGAGGACCAGGAGTTGGCAGGACCCCCGGCGAGACAGGTAACGGCAGGACCTCCATCGGAACAAGACCTGGGATTGGCAGGACTCCCAGCAGAAGAGCAGTCTGCGGGACCTCCAAAGGCTCAGGACATGGGGTTGGCAGGACCCCCGGCAGAAGAGCAGTCTGCGGGACCTCCAACGGCTCAGGACATGGCGTTGGCAGGACCCCCGGCAGAAGAGCAGTCTGCGGGACCTCCAACGGCTCAGGACATGGAGTTGGCAGGACCCCCGGCAGAAGAGCAGTCTGCGGGACCTCCAACGGGACAGGACACAGGGTTGGCAGGACCCCCGGCAGAAGAGTAGTCGGCGGGGCCTCCAACGGCACAGGACACTGGGTTGATAGGACCCCCGGCAGCAGAGTAGTCGGCGGGGCCTCCAACGGCACAGGACACTGGGTTGGCAGGACCCCCGGCAGAAGAGTAGTCGGCGGGGCCTCCAACGGCACAGGACACGGGGTTGGCAGGACCCCCGGCAGGAGAGTAGTCGGCGGGGCCTCCAACGGCACAGGACATAGAGTTGGCAGGACCCCCGGCAGGAGAGTAGTCGGCGGGGCCTCCAACGGCACAGGACACTGGGTTGGCAGGACCCCCGGCAGGAGAGTAGTCGGCGGGGCCTCCAACGGGACAAGACAAAGAGTTGGCAGGACCCCCAGCGGAACCTCCAACGACACTTGGGTAGGGACTTGAGAGGGAACTGGAGAGGGGACTCGAGAGGGAACTGGAGAGGGAACTGGAGAGGGGACTCGAGAGGGAACTCGAGAGGGGACTCGAGAGGGAACTGGAGAGGGAACTGGAGAGGGGACTCGAGAGGAGACTAGAGAGGGAACTCGAGAGGAGACTAGAGAGGGAACTCGAGAGGAGACTAGAGAGGGAACTCGAGAGGAGACTCGAGAGGGAACTCGAGAGGAGACTCGAGAAGGAACTGGAGAGGGGACTCGAGAGGGGACTCGAGAGGGGACTCGAGAGGGAACTGGAGAGGGAACTGGAGAGGGAACTGGAGAGGGGACTCGAGAGGGAACTGGAGAAGGGACTCGAGAGGGAACTGGAGAAGGGACTCGAGAGGAGACTGGAGAGGGAACTGGAGAGGAGACTCGAGAGGGAACTGGAGAGGGGACTCGAGAGGAAACTGGAGAGGGGACTCGAGAGGAGACTGGAGAGGGAACTGGAGAGGAGACTCGAGAGGGAACTGGAGAGGGGACTCGAGAGGGAACTGGAGAGGGGACTCGAGAGGGAACTGGAGAGGGGACTCGAGAGGGAACTGGAGAGGGGACTCGAGAGGGGACTCGAGAGGGGACTCGAGAGGGAACTGGAGAGGGAACTGGAGAGGGAACTGGAGAGGGAACTGGAGAGGGAACTGGAGAGGGGACTCGAGAGGGAACTGGAGAGGGAACTGGAGAGGAGACTCGAGAGGGAACTGGAGAGGGGACTCGAGAGGGAACTGGAGAGGGGACTCGAGAGGAGACTGGAGAGGGAACTGGAGAGGAGACTCGAGAGGGAACTGGAGAGGTGACTGGAGAGGGGACTGGAGAGGGGACTCGAGAGGGGACTCGAGAGGGGACTCGAGAGGAGACTCGAGAGGAGACTCGAGAGGAGACTCGAGAGGAGACTGGAGAGGGGACTGGAGACGGGACTGGAGACGGGACTGGAGAGGGGACTGGAGAGGGGACTGGAGACGGGACTGGAGACGGGACTGGAGACGGGACTGGAGAGGGGACTGGAGACGGGACTGGAGAGGGGACTCGAGAGGGGACTCGAGAGGAGACTGGAGAGGGAACTGGAGAGGAGACTCGAGAGGGGACTGGAGAGGGGACTGGAGAGGGGACTGGAGAGGGGACTGGAGAGGGGACTGGAGAGGGGACTGGAGAGGGGACTGGAGACGGGACTGGAGACGGGACTGGAGACGGGACTGGAGAGGGGACTGGAGAGGGGACTGGAGAGGGGACTCGAGAGGGGACTCGAGAGGGGACTCGAGAGGGGACTCGAGAGGAGACTGGAGAGGGGACTGGAGAGGGGACTCGAGAGGGAACTGGAGAGGAGACTGGAGAGGAGACTGGAGAGGAGACTGGAGAGGGGACTGGAGACGGGACTGGAGAGGGGACTCGAGAGGGAACTGGAGAGGGAACTGGAGAGGGGACTGGAGAGGGGACTGGAGAGGGGACTCGAGAGGAGACTGGAGAGGGAACTGGAGAGGAGACTCGAGAGGGGACTGGAGAGGGGACTGGAGAGGGGACTGGAGAGGGGACTGGAGAGGGGACTGGAGAGGGGACTGGAGAGGGGACTGGAGAGGGGACTGGAGACGGGACTGGAGAGGGGACTGGAGAGGGGACTCGAGAGGGGACTCGAGAGGGAACTTGAGAGGGATCTTGAGAGGGAACTTGAACGGAGACTTGAGAGGGGACTTGAGAAGGGACTCGAGAGGAGACTCGAGAGAGGGCTTGAGAGGAACCTTGAGAGGTGACTTGAGAGGGATCTTGAAAGGGGACTCGAGAGGAGACTTGAGAAGTGACTAGAGAAGTGACTAGAGGTGGGACTGGAGAAGGAACTAGAGAAGGGACTAGGAAAGTGACTAGGGAAGGGACTAGAGGAGGGACAAGAGAAGGGACTAGAGAAGGGACTCGAGAAGGGACTCGAGAAGGGACTAGAGAAGGGACCAGAGATGGGACTATGGCAGCTGGGGCCAGAGCTAAGTCTGGAACCATGGCTGCTGGGGCCAGAACTAGGTCTGGAACCATGGCTGCTTGGGCCAGAACTGGGGCCGGAACCATGGCTGCTGGGGCCCAAACTGGGTCTGGAACCATGGCTGCTGGGGCCCAAACTGGGTCCGGAACCAAGGCCCTTTGGGCTCGTGCTGCTAACCTGGCCTTGCGACTCCTCTTAGGAGCCGTTTGGAGGCTCCGTGGACCTCCAAAAGCCAGACGAGTACCAGCGAATGGCTCCTGGACTGTAGCAAACACTGGGTGAGAAGCAGGGGCTGACGCCAGACGGACCACACCGATGCGTGTGGTATCAAAAAGGGAATCTGGAGACCTGGGTCTATCAGGATCGGGAAAACAAACCGTGAGGTAATCCAAAAGCCAGGCCGGTAAGAATTTAACCAACTCTTGATTCCTCAGCGTAAGGTGGACTGCATCTGCCAGAGCAGCATCTCGCTGCTGAACCCTGACTGCTCCTATCCATCGATGAGCGCAGTCAGACAAAGAAAAGGTATAATCCAATAGTTCCTGCTCAAACGGATCTGCTGGGCCCATATCGTTGGTTGGTGCTTTCTGTCACGGTGTGTGCAGCAAGCAGGACCCAAATGCAGATTACAGTGAACAAACCTTTATTTCAAGGATAACTATTTCAACAGACAAAACAGAACACTCACCGGTGAACTCAGTCACAACGAAAGAAGCACCAACACTGAACACAGGAAGAGACAAGACTAAATACAGGGAGGGGTAATCACAAGACGAGAAACAGCCGGGCAGGGGAGGAGAAACACAAGGGCCACAGGTGAACACAATCGGATAACGAGACACACCAGGGAACTAACGACGGGAGGAAAACACACAGGGAAAAGGACCAGACAATACCCAGGGAGGAAAACATGACATCAAACACCCAAAACATACAAAACTAACATAAGAGAATCCTGACAGTTATGACATCATAAAGTGGCCAAAATCTGATCAGCTCATTTTCAGACAGGTTTTTATAGAAATGGATCAAAAAGAGAGAGAATCTTTGTTCATGAAACTTTCAGAGTCTCTTTCCACAGAGGGGACACATGTTGATGTAGAAGAGACATGGAGAAGAGGGGACACATGTTGATGTCGAAGAGACATGAAGAAGAGGGGACACATGTTGATGAAGAAGAGACATGAAGAAGAGGGGACACATGTTGATGTAGAAGAGACATGAAGAAGAGGGGACACATGTTGATGTAGAAGAGACATGAAGAAGAGGGGACACATGTTGATCTTGAAGAGACATGAAGAAGAGGGGACACATGTTGATGTAGAAGAGACATGAAGAAGAGGGGACACATGTTGATGTAGAAGAGACATGGAGAAGAGGGGACACATGTTGATGTAGAAGAGACATGGAGAAGAGGGGACACATGTTGATGTAGAAGAGACATGAAGAAGAGGGGGGACATGTTGATGTAGAAGAGACATGAAGAAGAGGGGGGACATGTTGATGTAGAAGAGACATGGAGAAGAGGGGACATATGTTGATGAAGAAGAGACATGAAGAAGAGGGGACACATGTTGATATAGAAGAGACATGAAGAAGAGGGGACACATGTTGATGTAGAAGAGACATGAAGAAGAGGGGACACATGTTGATGTAGAAGAGACATGAAGAAGAGGGGACACATGTTGATGTAGAAGAGACATGAAGAAGAGGGGACACATGTTGATGTAGAAGAGACATGGAGAAGAGGGGACACATGTTGATGTAGAAGAGACATGAAGAAGAGGGGACACATGTTGATGTAGAAGAGACATGAAGAAGAGGGGACACATGTTGATGTAGAAGAGACATGGAGAAGAGGGGACACATGTTGATGTAGAGGAGACATGAAGAAGAGGGGACACATGTTGATGAAGAAGAGACATGAAGAAGAGGGGACACATGTTGATGTAGAAGAGACGTGAAGAAGAGGGGACACATGTTGATGTAGAAGAGACATGAAGAAGAGGGGACACATGTTGATGTAGAAGAGACATGAAGAAGAGGGGACACATGTTGATGTAGAAGAGACATGAAGAAGAGGGGACACATGTTGATGTAGAAGAGACATGAAGAAGAGGGGACACATGTTGATGTAGAAGAGACATGAAGAAGAGGGGACACATGTTGATGTAGAAGAGACATGGAGAAGAGGGGACACATGTTGATGTAGAAGAGACATGAAGAAGAGGGGACACATGTTGATGTAGAAGAGACATGAAGAAGAGGGGACACATGTTGATGTAGAAGAGACATGAAGAAGAGGGGACACATGTTGATGTAGAGGAGACATGAAGAAGAGGGGACACATGTTGATGTAGAAGAGACATGAAGAAGAGGGGACACATGTTGATGTAGAAGAGACATGAAGAAGAGGGGACACATGTTGATGAAGAAGAGACATGAAGAAGAGGGGACACCTGTTGATGTAGAAGAGACATGAAGAAGAGGGGACACATGTTGATGTAGAAGAGACATGGAGAAGAGGGGACACATGTTGATGAAGAAGAGACATGAAGAAGAGGGGACACATGTTGATGTAGAAGAGACATGAAGAAGAGGGGACACATGTTGATGTAGAAGAGACATGAAGAAGAGGGGACACATGTTGATGTAGAAGAGACATGGAGAAGAGGGGACACATGTTGATGTAGAAGAGACATGAAGAAGAGGGGACACATGTTGATGTAGAAGAGACATGAAGAAGAGGGGACACATGTTGATGAAGAAGAGACATGAAGAAGAGGGGACACCTGTTGATGTAGAAGAGACATGAAGAAGAGGGGACACATGTTGATGTAGAAGAGACATGGAGAAGAGGGGACACATGTTGATGTAGAGGAGACATGAAGAAGAGGGGACACATGTTGATGTAGAAGAGACATGAAGAAGAGGGGACACATGTTGATGTAGAAGAGACATGAAGAAGAGGGGACACATGTTGATGTAGAAGAGACATGAAGAAGAGGGGACACATGTTGATGTAGAAGAGACATGAAGAAGAGGGGACACATGTTGATGTAGAAGAGACATGAAGAAGAGGGGACACACCTTTAATTAAGAAATAACCTGGTGCAATTACAACTGGTCACAATCAGGCAGTAATCCCTTTTTTCTGGCCTCTTTAAACGCTTAACCTTATTTTATTAATGCGTAATTTACTGCCAGATGAATCCCATTGACTTATATCAATAAATAAATCCAAATTTTGAAACCGTGCAAAAAGTGTGAGCTGTCAGCAGTTTCACCAAATAGCGATTATTGCTTCTTCTTCTTCTTCTTCTTGTTTCATTTGACACGTTTCCAGAAGCTTTAAGAGGAGGACTTGTCCAGTATTTAAGTAGAAAAGAGCAAAGATTAGAGACAGTCATCTGGTTGGATTTTAAAAGGATAATTATTTAGGATTTCAGTTTTATTTAACCTGAGGAGCGTTATGATCATGATGACGAAAGCTTTGTTTAAATTAAACACAGTCCATATAAACCAATAAAGATTCATGTTGAGGTTTATTTGTTTTAAAGCAAGATAAGCAAGGCGGTTGACCTATACTTGAACTAAAATAATGTATATGTTTTTATAAATCCACAAAGAGGATTTAGTTTTCCTACTGTATGAAAAATGTAATTGGGATGCAATCTATAATCTAAATTATGAACCTGATTATGGGACATTTGGAAAATGTCATAAACTGAGTATTTAAAATTCAGAAAAGGGTCGATATTTGGGGGCTTTATTAAGAAATCAGCAGGGTTTTGCAAAATATCCACCTCTGAATACATGTTACTTCACTGTGGTTCCTTAAAACATCCTTTAATCTGCACATTACTGTATTGCATAGAGACTATCAGGTATGTCCCTAATAATACATGAATGTCCCCCAGAGGAAGAAATACATTGGATGGTGGAGCTCGATGAATTGTGAGAGGATCATCAAAGTTATTACAGCTCAACCCTCAGGAGAACATGCATGTTTGCACCAAATTTCACGGCATTGAGATATTTTGACTAAAACTCAACCACTTGATCCTCAAGATCCTCCTCAGGCTAGCAGGAACAAATAAACAAACTATTTATTTGGAGTCTAAGACCCCATGTACACGCAAACGCAAATGCATACGAAACGCAAACGAACCGAATACGATATCAAAAAAGTCTTCCGTTCACACGAGACCGCTCAAAAGCGTTGGAGACGCTGTGGGTACATATGGCCGGCCTGTAAGTGGCGCTGTACTTCTGCCACAAAATACACCAAAAGCAGCGAAGAAGACCCCCGAGCATGGTTGCCATGGTTGCCCTTCTGTTTATGCCCCGCGGTGGATTTAGCAACATGTAGTTCAGGTAATTCTCCATGTCCACTTGTTGCTGATGGTTGAGCTAGAGGAGCTGTAGATTTTGCACTAACATCAGTAACATGGTCAGTAGCAGTACCATGCTACAGCAGTGAGCAGCAGAGGTGTGGAGAGGCGGGGCTATGGCTTAATCGTTATCAGCAAATGATCGTATAGGGCGTACACACGGAGCCGTTTGGCCCCCAGAGCGTTCCGGTTGCAGATCTATCCACCTTGGGACCCGTTATCGTTTGCGGGGTCCGTTTCCGCGGTTCCGTTACGGCCTCGTGTGAACGGGCTATACGAAAGAGAAAAGTAGCGGATACAACCGTTTGCGTTCTCGTGTAAACAGCACATAACAGTTTGAGGTCTGCAGTTTAGTTGTTTTTGATGGTTTGCAAACATCTTTAATCCAATGATGAAACCAAATGTGTGCAGTCAGTGTACCAGGGTTTCCATTTGATGGAGGTCAGCAGAGGAATTTTATTTAGCAGGCTTCAGAGTGTGTAATAACGGGAAGGATGTGCTGCTCAGCCACCTGGAGACTTTCATTATGAGACAGTAACACAGAGTTTACTGGGTGCTGCTTTCAGGGATTTCAACCTCACAGGAATTCAATTTGCTGGCAACAAAACGTTTAAGTTAAAGCTGATGTTGAATGTCAGCTAAATACAAAAATTGAAAAGTATGAGCAGAACATCTTGGTGTGTTTCTCTGAGCTCACCGACTTTGTTTGAATTATCTTGAAATACATTCACCCTGACCACAACCTGAAGAGGAGTACTCCAGAAAAGACAGTTTTTTTTAAAGGTTGCATTTTTTTAAGGGTTAATGCCATCAGCAGAAGTAAAAAACTATTGTTGGGCTATAAAGGAACTATAGCACGGTCACATGACTTCACGTCACCACCGCTAAGCTAAAGGTGGCTAATGTTGGGCTATAAAGGAACTACAGCACGGTCACATGACTTCACGTCACCACCGCTAAGCTAAAGGAGGCTAATGTTGGGCTATAAAGGAACTACAGCACGGTCACATGACTTCACGTCACCACCGCTAAGCTAAAGGAGGCTAATGTTGGGCTATAAAGGAACTATAGCACGGTCACATGACTTCACGTCACCATCGCTAAGCTAAAGGAGGCTAATGTTGGGCTATAAAGGAACTACAGCACGGTCACATGACTTCACGTCAGCACCGCTAAGCTAAAGGCTCACTCTCTGTTTGGCCAAAGCCAGACAGGAAACACCAGTAGTTCTTCGCACGGAATATAAATTCTGAGCACGTTCACGCTTCCAGCTGCTCTCATCTTGATTGAAACGCCGCCCCGCTGCTGACTTCCACTCATTGAAATCACCGGAGGTAGAGAGATACTGCGACTCAGTGTGAAGATACCTCTCATAATTACTATCACGGGGGTTACTGGTGAAAACTTCCCCAAATCCAAAAAAGAGATGCTTACATAAACCTTAACTCTGTATACAGTCAGAGCTTTTACCCAGTATAGTAATACGCCTCAGTCACTGTTTAGAGAAGAGCTTTGTGAACATGATTGTCAAATTAATCTGTAATGGAAATCATTGACTGCTGCACAGGATATAATTTATATCAGCAGTTAATAGCGTTTCCATTTAGTGTTGCAAATATACGCTTTATGGTTTCCTCTATTAGATCAGCAATGGCTTAATATGTTGTAAACAAGCATGGTGCAGTAGCTTGGCGTGGGAAAAAAATTAGGGGAAGCCAATAATACCTCCTTTCTTTTGGGTCGGGGGTGTGGTGGTCAATGTAATAACGTAATCAGATGAGTTACCCGGTATCATTTTACACACATGTGTATCATACAGATGCAGGACTTACACACGCCTGTTATCTAACCGACAGGTCTGCACGCACTCTCCAGCCGAAACTCTAATAAGCATTCATTCACAAACTAAATCAGGAGACCTTTAACGTTTTACGTCCGACTCGCTCCTTTTTTCCTCTCTGTACACAGCTCCAGTTTGGGCATTGGCCTGTCATCAGATTGTATTTGTTGTTGCTGCTGTAGCGGAAGTTTAGTACAATTATTTTTGATTAAACACTCCAAATCTCCACCCTCCATAATTGCACTTGCTTCAGTTGCTTGCTACTTTCTAATGGCGGTGAGAGTGGTGCAATGACACTATCTATCTTCTATCGATTAGATTTATGATTAGAAAATTATAAAAGTAGGGTAGACATGTGGATATTATCCGGCTGAACAAAACGTGCTTTTATCTAACAGGTTCGTTTTCCACTGACCTTATTTCGAGCTATTTTCCAAAATCCTATGGAGAAATCCCATTGCTTTTTTGTCGAGGGAAACCGAGCGCAGCTTACTTCCGGGTTTTAGGACGCGTCACTGCAACACTAAGTTGATGCGATTTGATTGGATTGTGAGGCAAGGGAAGCCAGCCGCCTCTGGCTTCCCTTGGCATGGCCCTGACCAATCACAGGTTGGCAGAGGCATGACGTAATGTCATGTCTGATTAGTCAATCCCTCCATTTTTTTTCACCAAGGGAAGCCAATTTCGGCTGGCCTCCTCTCGCAACAGAGAGTGCAATCTACTGTTTCACCATAACATCTAGAGGGGCGCTGTTTCACTCTTTGTAAAATATTCAATGAGAATGGGGGAGAGACGGGACTGAAATACACATTTTGATCGCTTTCTTCTGTCGTTTACATACATCTTTTGGTATATTTGGCTTCTTAGGAACACGTTGATGCACATCCAGTACCAGTGTGTGAGGTTGTGATTACGATGGCGATATCCGGACGCGAACAGCGAGGACTACAACAAGACAAAACGAGTTGCTCGAAATAAATCATTTAAACCAGCTATTGTTGCCAGACTTAATACGGAATATCGTGTTAATGTCCAAGTCCATCTGTGTATACCTTCAGACAGCCTCCAAGTGAAGCACACGTGTTTACTCACAGTTGAAAGCAGCGTGGAGAAGTCTCTCATCTGTGTTAAACTGTGATCCTCCAAGGGAACTGGGACCCGCCCAGGTTAAAATGTGACCCGCACAGGTTACAATTGTGGTTACGATTTCTGTGGCTATCTACCAGCGATCATGTTAATATGAAAGACTACCCACACATGTATCCTTATAAAAACGGTATTGTGCAGCACTCATCAGATGAGATGTGACTTTTACCTCGTTTTGCAAAGATAGCAGCAGAAATGTCATTGGGGATATTTAGACTTTAAAATGCTGCTTGGTCGTGAATGTTGGTGTCGGCAACAATATACGAATCCTCTATTCAAACATATATTCAATGTGCATCGACATGAAAATAACAAAAAAGTTCATGCTGGATTCAAACCCGAGTCCCAACAGTAAAAATCAATCATGCCCTGCAAGTTATGAAGTGCGCCACAAATCATCACGTCCTATCAAATCACTACAGCTCATTTTGTTACATTAACATTGTCAACAACTTCTAGAAAATGCAACCCGACATCATATTGATAATAATATATGATACAAATGTAAGGACTGACAACAATAATAGTTTTGTAAAGGATTTATTGACGTGAATGTTTGAACGTGAACACTTAACACAGAAAATCGTAACAGTTTAACCTGGGCGGGTCACAGTTTAATCTACACGGCGGGGCACATTTTAACCCTAACACAGATGAAGACTTCTCCATTCACACAGTCCTACAGATCACCAGAGAACAATAAATCAAGCTCGCTGTGTTGATGCCCGTTACACTCACGTTACATCACATTGCATTTAGCTGACGCTTTTATCCAAAGCGATTACAATAAGTATTCACTGTTCAAAACATTCACATCATAAATCCTTTACTAACCTATTATTGTTGTCAGTCTTACATTTGTATCATATATTATTATCAATATGATGTCGGGTTGCATTTTTCTAGAACTGTTGACAATTGTTAATGTAACAAATTGAGCTGTAGTGATCTGTTAGGACGTGTTGATTCGTGGCGGCACTCATAACTTGCAGGGCATGATTGATTTTTACTGTTGGGACTCGGGTTTGAATCCAGCATGAACTTTTTTTGTTCTTTTCATGTCGATGCACATTGAATATTATTTTTGAATAGAGGATTCGTAATATTGTTTGCCGACACCAACATTCACGACCAAGCAGCATTTTAAAGTCTAAATATCCCCAATGACATTCTGCTGCTATCTTTGCAAAACGAGGGTAACAGTCATCTGGATGAGTGCTGGCACAATACCGTTTTTATAAGGGATACATGTGTGGGTAGTCTTTCATATTAAACATGATCGCTGGTAGATAGCCACAGAAATCGTAACACAATTTAACCTGTGCGGGTCACATTTTAACGTGGGCGGGTCCCAGTTCCCTTGGAGGATCACAGTTTAACAACAGATGAAGACTTCTCCACGCTGCTTTCAAACTGTGAGTAAACACCGTGTGCTTCACTTGGAGGCTGTCTGAAGGTATACACAGGTGGACTTGGACATTAACAACGATATTCCGTATTAAGTCTGGCAACAATAGCTGGTTTAAATGATTTATTCGAGCAACTCGTTTGTCTTGTTGTAGTCCTCACTGTTCGCGTCCGGATATCGCCATCGTAATCACAACCTCACACACTGGTACTGGATGTGCATCAACGTGTTCCTACGAAGCCAAATATACCAAAAGATGCATGTAAACGGACCAGAAGAAAGCGATCGAAATGTGTATTTCAGTCGAAAGCCACGCACCCCACGGAAACGAGTTGATCGGGAAACAAGTTAATCCGGAACACCGGCAGCAACACACAACAAAGAATTTCCGAAACTAAACGAAGTGTTTTTATTTATTATTAAAATTATAACTACAATCCGAAAAAAACAGGGGAAGCCTGGCTTTCCCTTGGCCTCCAGGAGAAAACGCCACTGGCATGGTGATTTCACAAAGGATTCCTTTTTGTTTAAGAGAGTATGATCTATGTTCAATGGATCTTCCCCTGTTTCGGTTATTTTGTAAAAAGAAAAATTGGGTGAATGAAATCCAAGTAAAAATTTGTTTTTTTAAGAAGGATCTGCAACAAACAAGGATTTTCTATTGAGTCTGTAGAATACCGGGACTTCTCTGCAGCTCCACACTGATTCAATTCACCAAAGCATGGTTTACATTTCTTACTATGTTGTGTTTCGCAAGTGTCCTCATCATTTCAAGTGTTAGTCGTAAAGAGAATTGTTTTTTCCTGCAACACGATGAAATCCTCATTGCTAGAAGTCGAGAAATGTAAATTCCCCGATTACACAAGAGGCTCCCGCTGCGGCGTGGAGGGGAAGATAAACATTTAGCAGCTCAACTCCCTCCAGAGGAAGAGTAAACACCTCCGATAAGCTGCCGACATCTGCCACTGTGCCTCAGAGTTTCTCCCCTACTCACACCCGTCTACTTTCTTTGGTCCGTTCCAAATATGAAAAGTTTACGATTTGGTTTCTCAGGGTATATGCAGGAATCCTGAAGTCAAATGTAAGACCTTTTTTAAGACCCTTTCCATACATTTTAAGACCTCATCGCCACTTGGAGTTTTAACCGGTTACCTTGGCGACACACTTTACCTCACATTGTATTGATTGTCCTTCCTCCTTATCTTCCAACCATTTGGACGCAGACTTGCATTTCCCCATAACGATGTTGTTTAACAACCGGCGTAAACGGACCTCCGCGCGCTATCAAGCAGTGAGCGTGCGATGTCCTGTTCAGATGACGTCAAACCCAACGGGATGCCATCAATAAACTACACAGAATCCCACTGCACACCTACGCAATGATTACATTCAGGCAGACTGTAGAATACAACCTCTTTGGACCATTTAGATACTTATTGAAAACAAGCTACAAAATGTAATACCTTGGAAAATGCCGTTTCATACTTTTTAATAGCCTTCATTTTCGCTAAATTGATTTATCAACTTTTAATACTTTTTAAGACCCCGCGGACCCCCTGTTTCTGCACTTGAAACTATTGCAATTGTAAAGCTGTCAAAAATAATTGCAACTGGGTATTTTCTGAATCTTGCAACCCTATCAGACCTCCACAGGAAGAGTACACACCTCCGATAAGCTGCTGACATTGCGAGAGTGGCTCATAAATCTGTGTATTTCTTTGGTCCCTTCCAAATATGAAAAGTTTACGATTTGGATTCTACACTTGACACTATTGCGATTTCAGTTATTTTCTGAATTGTAACTAAGCTATGCAATGCGATTTTGGTAATTGTCTGTACTGTAAAGCCCCTACTAGCTTTAGGGCTCAATTAATCGTATTTTAATCGCAATTACGATTATGGCTTGCAACGATTACAAAAACAACGTAATCGAAATATTATTTTTGTATTATCACTTTAAAAAAAAAAAAATTAATTATTTTTTTTGTATTGGTTTTTCAGTTGAATTATACTTAAAGTTCAAGGTAATCAACTGTTAAAAACATACTGTTCACATTTTCTCGAATAAATTGATGTTTTCAAAGTAAATGGATAATCGTTTTTAATAATCGTGATATCAATTATTGACCCAAATAATCGAGATTATGATTTTTGCCTTAATCGAGCAGCCCTACTTTAGAGTATGATAGGGTTGCAATATCTGTCAAAAAGTATTGCAAACTAGTTGATCAGAATCAGACAACCCTATCAGACCTCCAGAGGAAGAGTAAACACCTCCGATAAGCTGCTGACATCTGCGACTGTGCCTCATAAATATTGAAGTGACTTTTATTTTGTACATATTGATTGTTTTGCTTTTATTTATGTCTTAATGTGTGCATATGTATAAATGTGTCTGTTGATTGTGTATATATAGGATATACATATTTTTATATATATTTGTATTCGTGATTGTGGGAAACGGTATTTCGATCTCTTTGTCTGTACACACAAACTGAAAGATTGACAATAAAGTTGACTTTGACTTTTGACTAAATGTGTGTTTCCCCCGTAGATTCGGAGAACAAGGCGGTGACGGTGGTCGCTCTGCTGGCCAGCCTCAACAGCTGCTGCAACCCCTGGATCTACATGATCTTCAGCGGTCGCCTGCTCTCAGACTTCACCCTCAGTTTCCCGTGTTGCCGTCCTCTCCGCAGGAAGTTAGGACACCAAGACTCGGACAGTAGCAGCCGGAGAACAACTCTGCTGTCCCGCCTGCAGGGGTCCCGCCTCTCAGAGCCCTTCAGAGACCTCAACACACCCCCAAAAAACTGCCCCCAGGTCGAGTCTGCATCCTGACCACCGGAAAACAACAACTACGTGTGTTTGATTTACTGAGAATGAGAGAAAAACATGAACTTCTCTGCTGGTTTGTCGCAGTAGGAAGGTGTGATCTCACTGTAGGAGCCAACAAGCTGTGGCAGCCTGTGTTTATAGTTATATTATCTTCATTATTTGTTAAAGGTCCCCTATTCTACTGTTTTTCATCAATATATCACAGGTCTCAGATATATCCAGAACCTGTCTCTGATTGGCTGAAACACCAAACAGATCATTGCAGCATTACCCATAATCCCCTCTGTTTCAGCCCTGTTTCAAAAGTGCTGATTCTCTGTCTGTTACTTTAGATGAAAATAAGGAGCCCCTCCCCACGCCCCTCTGAGAGACATTTGGTTAAAAATAACACTATAGGCTGTACTTTACCGTACTTAGTTCATCAGAACTCTTTAGTTCTGATGAACTAATGAGCAGATCGCGTTCACACCGGAATAAATCCCTGGGGGAAAATTACGCAAATGAAGCCGCTGACGTCACTTCGTCTTCTTCTGCTTTGGGTTTACTGGCAGGCCGCAAACAACTTCACGGCGTATACTGCCACCCGAAGTCCCCGGAGTTGGGACTGGCTACAGTAGAAGCTGCTGGGACTCCCACATGAGACTTTTCTGTTTGTAAGAAAAGTTTCTCATGTCACCCACAGCCTGCTTGCTTTGGTATGATCCAGTGTGGGAAATTCCACTCTGGCAAAATTAATGGTGTTTGTTTAACTCTTTCTTATAAGTCATTTTGGGGGCTATTAGCATGTTGGTCTCGTCCGCAAATTATTTAGTAATTCAACTTCTTTAGAGTATGATAGGGCTGCACGGTTAGAGAAAAAAAAAATTGTTATTAATTTGAACAGGGGCGGACTGGGACTAAAAGTCAGCCCGAGACTCTCGACCGACCCACTTTGGTACCGCCGGCCCACCTCGGTACAAGTAAGTAAATACCGCTAGTACATTGTCACAGAACGTCCCGATGGCCAGTCCGCCCCTGCATTTTTTTGAGGATCTGGACCAAATACGGATCTTTTATCAAGCTGTAGAATACTTGGACTTCTCTGCAGCTCCAAACATACATCCAGGTATTTCTTTTTTTTCTTTGACCTACATTTGGATATTTCACTAGTCAATACTACGATTTCGGTAACATTTTAATACATTTTGCAACCCAAAAAAAGCACTTTTCTGCTGGTTTGTAGCACTAAGGTATGAACTCATGTTAGTGTGCGGTCAAGCCTACAGTCTGTTGTTTTCTTTGGACTAAAACAGAGTGGAAAAGTTTACTCTGTGGCAAAATGTACGGTGTTTCTTTGTTTAGCTGCAGCTTTAATAACTCTTTTAAGTCCGTTGTTTTTTTCTCCCGCTGACAGCTATTAGCGTTTTTCTTCATTTATCATCTCCTGAACATGAGCATCTGTCCACACTGAAATTCATTTTGTGATGCATGGAGAAAAATTGGCGTTCGAACATCAACAAACATCCTTTAATACCCCGTAAACCCTGCTGCTGCCGGGTTGTTAGCTTTAGATTTTGAGATAACAGTCGCTGAGTAAACGTGATAAAACCAAGCTTTTCCCACATTACCAGCTTATCGTGGATACTGTCAGAGCGTGATGACTGATGGATCTGGCCTGTTATGGTCTGTGTAAGTAGAGAGGTGCTGGGATGTCGTATTTTTATAGGCTTACCCTGAAGGTAGCACTACCGACATTCCTTTTAAAAAGCCAACGGGATTTTCCATTGGCTTTTTGAATATTGAATGAAAATAAACTTTAATCTCCACTTCATGATTATTGAAGTAAAAAGCTAATGTTGGGCTATAAAGGAACTACAGCACGGTCACATGACTTCACGTCACCACTGCTAAGCTAAAGGAGGCTAATGTTGGGCTATAAAGGAACCACAGCACGGTCACATGACTTCACGTCACCACCGCTAAGCTAAAGGTGGCTAATGTTAGGCTATAAAGGAACTACAGCACGGTCACATGACTTCACGTCACCACCGCTAAGCTAAAGGTGGCTAATGTTGGGCTATAAAGGAACTACAGCACGGTCACATGACTTCACGTCACCACCGCTAAGCTAAAGGTGGCTAATGTTAGGCTATAAAGGAACTACAGCACGGTCACATGACTTCACGTCACCACCGGTAAGCTAAAGGCGGCTAATGTTGGGCTATAAGGATCTACAGCACGGTCACATGACTTCACGTCACCACCGCTAAGCTAAAGGTGGCTAATGTTGGGCTATAAAGGAACTACAGCATGGTCACATGACTTCAGGTCACCACTGCTAAGCTAAAGGCGGCTAATGTTGGGCTATAAAGGAACTACAGCACGGTCACATGACTTCACTTCACCACCGCTAAGCTAAAGGAGGCTAATGTTGTGCGTGATGACGTTTAGGCGTCTCATTTAGACACTTGTTAACATTTTAAATTCACCAGTTGGGTATTTACTGACATATTTTATGTCCACAGAACTATTTCAGGCTTTAACCCATTTTCTATAAGATGAGGAATTGGGAAGTGCATAAAATGTTAACTAATTTCCGTGCATTCCTGCAGCATGATGCTAGTGTTGACAGTCTTCAGATAAAATCTTACATTGTGTGAAATGTAAAGAGTCTTATCTCAAGTTTTCCATGTCAGGTTGCTGCGAGTGCCGGTCGCTCTCATAAAGAGTATTTAAACAGGTGTGATTGCCCTCATGTGACCATTATATGACAGATTTCTCAAATATATTCCTTCAAATTTGAAGCATTTTAAACATGAATGTATTACGGCACAGTCACAGAAATGTACTAGGACTGCAGTTTTCATTATCTCCCATTTTGCCATTTTTTAAACATCTAAAATGTTGAAAAAGCACTTAAATAATTTCCAAAAACAAGATTACAGATTAAAATCCTTTAGTTCTTTCCCACCATCAGTTCAAACGCCAAACATATTTAGTTTATTTCAAGAAAATGATATTCAAAAAATGATTTAAGAAACTCTAACACTTAAATTCCTTTTAAAATGATTGCATTGAATTTCCTTGCTATCAGCTCTAATGGGGGTTGTATATGAGTTTGTAAATTGAATGTCCTGAACTGTAAGTATTTTATTAAACATACTAAAATAATTTTAAAGTTTATGTGAGCGTATTTACATCAGTTTCACTTTGGCTTTAATGGAAAAGAGTAATAACAAATGTTCAATATATGAAAAGTCATTCAAACGGCACTTTGTTTAATATAAATAGCATTACACACACACACACACACACACACACACACACACACACACACACACACACACACACACACACACACACACACACACACACACACACACACACACACACACACACACACACACACACACACACACACACACACACACACACACACACACACACACACACACACACACACACACACACACACACACACACACACCTAAATGCTTTCTGCTCGTTAGCTTCTTTCACTCCCAGATGGGTTGTTGTTGTTGTTATTCTTGTTGTTGTTGTTATTGTAAAGATGTATATGTGACGTATTGTCATCTCTATATCGTTGTAATATATTCTGCACATGTTGTAAAGAAAGATAAATATTATTCCTTGTATCCCAGAATGACGTGTGGCTGTTTTCTGTTTACACACACACACACACACACACACATATAGAAGCAGACACACACACACATATCGAAGCAGACACACACACATATAGAAGCACACACACACACACACATACACACACACACACACACACACACACACGCACACACACACATATAGAAGCAGACACACACACACACACACACACATATAGAAGCAGACACACACACACACACACACACACACACATATATAGAAGCAGACACACACACACACACACACACACATATAGAAGCAGACACACACACACACACACACATATAGAAGCAGACACACACACACATATATAGAAGCAGACACACACACACACATATAGAAGCAGACACACACACACACACACACACACACACACACACACACACACACACACACACACACATGTAGAAGCAGACACACACATATAGAAGCAGACACACACATACACACACACATATATAGAAGCAGACACACACACACACACCCACACATACACACACACACACATATATAGAAGCAGACACACACACACACACATATAGAAGCAGACACACACATATAGAAGCAGACACACACACACACACACACACATATATAGAAGCAGACACACACACACACATACACACATAGAAGCAGACACACACACACACACACACACACACACACACACACACACACACACACACACACACACACACACACACACATAGAAGCAGACACACACATATAGAAGCAGACACACACACACACACACACACACACACACACACACACATATAGAAGCAGACACACACACACACACACACACACACACACACACACACGCACACACACACACATATAGGAGCAGACACACACACATATAGAAGCAGACACACACATATAGAAGCAGACACACACACACACACAGACACACACACATATAGAAGCAGACACACACACACACACACTTCCTCTGATGCTTCACAGCTGCTATCAACGTGAAGGACGAGGAAACAAAGACGCCTGTGAGCAGAGGCTGAATATTGGAAAGCAGAAACTGTTGTTTAGAAAGAAAAACAGTTTCTAGCCAGAGTGCACACTTTAGTGCAAACTGATTTATTACGAGTTCATAATTGGATTTCCTTGATGTTGTACAGACGTCTTGTTGTGCATGTCTCTCCTGTATTAGTGTGTTTTCTGTTGGACTGGAGAATCGCCACCAGCTGATTAACTCCATGAATAAACTCCGAATAATCTCATTACGGTTTGAATTGGAAAATACTTCATGTAGAGAAAATGTCACAGCTTTTTAGTTTATAGCGATATTAGCAACCACTTTCATTAAAACTGAAGTATCTTTATAATTATTAACTGGATTTATTTAACATTTTGTACAGACATTAGGTGCATTTATATCCATCTGTTTTTATATATATATTTAAATTAGAACCATTAAAGGGGCCCTATTATTATTATGCTTTTTAGGCCCTCTCCTCTTGTGTGTTCTATAGGTTTTACTGCATGTAAATGGTCTGCAAAGGCTAAAATCCCAAAGTTCAGGAACATAGTGACATCACCATGGAACAATTGCACTCCTATTGGCTAACGCTCCAACACATTGCACGTGATAGGGTAAGGGGCGGGACATCTCTAATAGGGCTGAACGATTAATCGATTTTAAATCTAAATCGCGATTTGAAATGATGCGATTATCAATTATTTTTTTGTTTGTTTTTGTTGTTCTTCTTGTGTGTCAGTCATCCACACCAATCAGAAGTGCTGTGCTCCACATGTACCAGTCATTGTTAACCAATCAGAAGTGGCCCATGATAGAAGGTGATGGACAGATTGATCCAATCACCTGCCAAGTGCTTTTGAAAGTGCCTGCCCTTTCCAGATGGCTTCCAATGGAGCCTTCCTAGATGCTTCCTGAGTCAGGTTAGTAATGCTCCATCACGTGTTTCTATCACAGGATGAATCTTAAACTGAAGCTTGACTTTAAAGCAACCCAACGGAAGTTTCATGTAAGTTTAGTTCTTTCACTCTTAGCTCGGGCTGCGGGGGTGCTAGAGACGGGAGCACGTTGATACGACCTTCCTAGCCGGGAGTTATGGCCGCATTTTACAATACACTTCCGTTGGGTCGCTTAAAAACAAATATCGCAATTCGAATCGCAATCTCTGTCAGAAAAATCGCAATTAGATTATTTCCCCAAATCATGCAGCCTTAATCTCTAAACTGGTTGACCAATCAGAACAGAGCCGGCCAGCTAACCAATCAGAGCAGACTGGGCCCTGGTTTCAGACAGAGGGTGAAAAGAGGTGCTGCAGCACATATGAGAACAATAAAGAGCTTTTTGATCGATGAGTCTTTGGGTTGAATTTAAGTTCATTATTCTCTCTTTTTTAGCTGTTTTTCGTCCCCCCTCCGTTTAGAAATATCCATCTTCTGCTAAATCCTCCACTGACGTTAGCCAGCCAGTTCCAACTGTTCCTGTCGGCAGTTGCTTTGTACAGTGTTTTCTCTGGAAATGACGCCATGAGACCTTTGAGAGTGACCCATAAGAGGCTTCTCAATACTCAAATTTCCCCTCCTCGACTCCTCGACTCCTCGGTCCTCCGGTAGTGACCCGGAAATGAATTTCATCGCGCCATTTTGAAGGACATCTCATTTCTCTAAATGCACACCGAGGACCGAGCATCGAGCGTCGAGGAGGCTCGCCGGAGGAGCTATAACCGAGGATACACTGATGGTTCCTCCACGGCTCCTCCGCGGATGCATTTCCGGGAACGGTAGAGGCGTGACGCACGGCTGGACTTATCTCAGCCAATGACAGCTCTGCATGCATCCTCTGGATATTATTTTAGAAACTGCTTTCATCGCGTTGCGATGTTTCCAGTGAGAACAGCTGTGAGGTCCGTGCAGAAAGCAGAGCAGTGTACAATATATATCACTCAGTATAACAGGCCTACATTACTCTCTGTATTTGCTGTAGTTTAGTAGATATCTACAAACAAAGAGTCAATATTTTTCTAAGACCATTTAGTGCTTCACATAATAAAATACACAACGGCTGTAGCCTGATTATGCTTTAGGAGCTGTAGGTGCGTGTGGTACAGTGTGTAGGTGTGTGTGTGGTACAGTGTGTAGGTGTGTGTGGTACAGTGTGTAGGTGTGTGTGTGGTACAGTGTGTGCGTAGATGCAGCGGACAGACAGGTCTCAGTTGGTTTGGTGTCCTCTGCTTACTTTTAATACTTGTAAATACAACTTTTGGCCAGTAATTTATTTTCCTCATTGTAGCGACCAGAGAGAGGGGGGGGGGGGGGGGGATATATCCAGTCTCTGATTGTGTTACGTTATTATGAGAGTGCTCTCATACTTTAAATTGTATATATTTATATAAATATATTTGTGTGTGTGTGTCCGCATCTGTAGCCTGTTATTGTCTCATTATACCGCACTGTGAATGAATTCAAAGTAAATATGTGGGGAACAATGTTCAGCTGATGTAACAGGGATTATAAAATACAGCACTATGACAAAACACTCGACAGCTGATGCAGCTGTTGCCACGTAATAATGAACGGACGTCTCTTTAATATGACCGCTCAGAGGAGAGGAGTTCTCATTTCTTTAAACGTCTGCTGCTTCCCCTCCTCTCTCCTCGGTTCCCCTCCTCGGTCCTCCGCTCGCATCTCCTGTGGGCGGGACTAAGTCTCGAGGAGGGGAGTCGAGGAGGGGAGTCGAGGAGGGGAATCGAGGAGGGGAGTCGAGGAGGGGAGTCGAGGAGGGGAAATGTAAGAATTGAGAAGCCTCTATAGTGAAGTTGTGAAACTAAAGATCAACAATGAGCTAAAAGTCATTATGAAGCCGCGGGGAGTCTCTCTCTCTCTCTGAGGGTTAATCACTAGCAGAGCACTCTCCTCCCTGTGAGATTCTTTAAGAAAAACACTTATTTTGTACTCACGGTGGAAAGCAGGACAACAAACAGATACACATCTCCTCATTTACGGTTTGATTATTCTCTCATCTCAGTCTGCTGTTACTCCGACTCTCTGAAATGAAAAGAGAGGATGACTGAGTGCTGCAATCGCACGTCCTCCTGATTGAGCTGCTAACGGGGGAAAGGTAGAACCTGCAGAGCACATCAAACACCTTGCTGAACCTGAACACCATTTCCTATCAGTCTGAAGCACCAAGTGGCTTTTGAGAAATCACTGCACAGCGGAGGCAATCAGAGTTATGAAAAAAACTCTCCGTGAAGTGACTGTGTGACGGATGATTGAATGTCTCCGGGTACTTTACATTCAGGAGGAAAACACCTCGGTGTTCACAAGCAATTCAGAGATCCAATCTGCAGCATGAGGGAGGGAATAATGGACTAATACATCTGATAAGGAGAAGCAGACCTTTCGCCAAAGTCATTTCCATGTTCCCGTGCTTCAGAGTCGCTCCAGAGTTCAATGGGTGCTTCCTTTACGTAAGTAAGTTTCATAAAAATTCCCATCACCCTTCCTGATAGACAGACTTTACATTACATGTTACTTGTTAGTCGCTTTTATCCAAAGCACTCTCTCCCCTGTGAGGAGAGTGCTAGTGGAGCACGTGCGTGAGCTGCGAGCGCCGGAGCCGAAACAGCCGGCGCTAGAGCCGAGTCAAATGATCCGGCTCACTAACGTAAAGAGATATATATAAGGGACGGCTCAATTCAAAATTCAAGCACCCCCCGTCCGAGAAGAGCAAAGAATTCCGTCACCATTTAACCTCTGCAACAACATTTCCTCACAACAACAACAATGGTAGACTTTTCTCAGAGGTGTGCTAATGTTGCTTTTAAACCTACAAAGCTATTCATTTGCAAGCACCACATCTCCAACGTCATACTCTTTACTCCAGAGAAACATGGTGGATTGTTTGCTGATATGGTTCAGCATTCGCCTCCTGCGTTAACCAGTAGCGTCCCATGATGCATATTCAGCATACAAGTATTTTGAAGATGTTTTAATAACAATGTTTGGCAACAAAGTGGCGTAAGAAAAGGATTGCATTGAAGAAAGTTGAAGTTTCTCTCGTATGACATGGATGATGTTACCATAGCCATCGAAGCCACAAGTTTGCAATCGCACATTGACTCCAAACCAGCTCATGAGTCTGAAAGTAACTCTATCTGAAGTTTATCGAGTTCCCCGTGTCCTTGTCTCACCCTGTTACTTCAGAACCACAACACCACCCCCGCTGGACGTGTGTTATGTCTCATGTATTTGGTGTAAATGTAACCAGAACACATGACGCTGACACACAGCAGATTGTGCAGACGCTGACCTCACTGATGTAACTTAACTAAAATCTGCTCTTAAATGAAACCCAGAGACCCCCTGCTGTCCCTGACTCTCAACGTGAACCAGCTCAGAGGGAAAGGCTGTCCAGAGTTACCAAAAGTCATAATAAGTTTGGCGTCTTATAACATTTCCAGGTTCAAATGATGATAATGATCAGAAATGGCAATGCAGCGGTTATTAAAACAAGATTCTGCAGCCACACTGTGAGGCTCGCTGTAAAACAATCACACCATAAGAGACGGAAAGTTCACGTTAAAAGGTGTTCAGGAGCCTAAAGGTGTTTTGTAATGTTTTGTGAGAATCAGAATACTTTATCTCGGGGGAAATCAAGGGTTTTAAGACAGAAAAGTATAAAGAATACAAATAAATAAGGGCTAAAAACCACACCTACAGGTTACGTCACTATTAATCATCAATAATCAGAGTAGGTCGCATTCACACCAGCCTTGTATAGTCCGGTTGAATCGAACCCTAGTGCGTTTAGTCGCTTGGTGCGGTTCGTTTGGGTCGGTGTGAACGCAGACCGAGACCTCTGAAGTGAACTAAACAACCAGACTCTGGTCCGCCTAAAAGAGGTGGTCTCGGACCGCTTGCTAGTGAACTCTGGAGCGGTTCATCGCTGGTGGGAACGCAGTCCGCACCAAAACATAGGAAGCGTAGTATTTACGAGTCACAATGTGAAGCTGACAATTGAGCGGCCCGACCAAGCAAGGAGGTAGAGGCAGAACGTCCCAAATACAACCCGGTGTGGGCAATTATTAAATCACAGACACATGATTCACAGCCTCAATATTGCTGCCCACGTGAACACAGTCACCAGCAACAAGGATCTCACACACCCAAACAAACAGGAAACACAGAGCCTAAATACCCACAGACTAATCAAACCAACAAGACACAGCTGAGGGGGGAGGAGACAACACAGTCCGCAGCAACAGACATGGGGAAAGGGGAACACTTTTCAGAATAAAACCAGCAAACAGAGACAGACAAACTAAAACACAGACAGATGCACAAAGAACATACACGGCCACCAACGAAGCTACACAATCCGTAACGGAGGCCGAGATCTATGGCCCCAGAGATCACCTCCGTTACACACAAGAACGCGGTTGTCTTCGAAATCCTTACTCCTGACTGCAGAACGTCTCTCACTGTGTTCTAATGTTTTTTAACGGACGTTGTCTGATGATATAATCATATGGGCGGGCCGCTAGTGTCTGTTGATCTCCAGATTAAAAGCAGCATGAGAATAACCTGCCGAAAGTGCCGATGCTCCATGGCGGAGGCTCCGGGAGAAATTGTCGGGATTTGCGTTTTTACCCCCTTAATGTCTGACCAATGGTTGAACAGCATTTCCGTGCACTTGACTTGTGTTTAAAGTTTATAGTTTGAGTTTTGCCGTGTGAACGCAAACCGAACCTTCCGAAAAATGTAACAAACTGTCGTCTGGTGCGCACCAGAGAAGCAGACTATTAGGTGTGAATGCGACCTAATATCAACATCAATCTAAACAATAATAAACATCAACACATCCAAAGCACCCTCTGCATAATAAAGTTACATTACAACAAATGTATTAATGCAAAATGGTTTCGACAAATTATGTATTTTTGATATTTTCTTGGGATCACCAAGATTAAAAAAGTTGTAAACAATGGTTTTAATGGGAAAAAATGTAAATAATTAAAAACTTTTGACCTCCATTTGTAAAGTTAAACAGCTGAACCTTCACCTTATGTACACACATTTGGATATACATTAGCTGCTTTCACACCAGCACTTAGTTCCCAGCACTGAGATCCCCCATGGAACTAAGTACAGATCGCGTTCACACCGGAATAAGTCCCTGAGGGAGGATTACGCAAATGAGCCGCTGATGTCACTTCTTCTTCTTCTGCTTTGGGTTTACTGGCAGGCCGCAAACCACTTCACGGCGTATACTGCCACCCGAAGTCCCCGGCCGGAAGTCCCCGGAGTTGGGGACTGGCTTCAGTAGAAGCTGCTGGGACTCCCAGCAGCTTCTACTGAAGCCTTCCGAGTAAATCGCCAGAACACCGACACCTCCTCATCTCCACCGCTCCCATGTTTTCTTTTGTGTTGCCATAAGTTATTCTCTCTCCGTTGGTGCGCTGGGCTAATGCTAATAATGCTAATGCGAGCAAATAAAATGGCGGCTTCACAACACTTTTCTGAGTTTTACCGGGCGTGGTTTGCAATCCGCCCAGCCAATCAGAAATTGGAACTTTTTTCTCCCCAGGAAAGTCCCACCTCTCTAGCAGGCACTAAAAATGGGGTAAAAGTTCTCATGAACTAAGTTCTCTTTTTGGTGCAAAATCCCAGGAACTATCGGAACTAAACGGGAAACATATTCCGGTGTGAAAGCGCCTAATATATAAATTAAAATAAGAGCACATTTGAGGAGCTTGTACGTGGTCTTGCTCTCCCGATGGTTTTATTTTTGTACTAAAAAAAAATGGAAATATTTTGACCTCCATTTGTAAAGTAAAACAGCTGAACCTTGACCTCTGACCTTATACAGTATATGTACACAGAATATCTGAACATACATATATAAAATAAAAACGGCACATTTGATGAGCTTGTTTTTGTACTTTGAAATTCCCATGTGTTGTCAGATTAGCAAAAAGTTGTTGGCATCCTGCCGTGAATCAATCCCAAAGCACTTTAAATCCAAATGACTTTGACTTTACAAAGAGTTTCTCCACATGTTTTCTCCCACAGAGTCAGATTGCTTTGGCCTCCTCCTGTGTGCTTCTCTTTCGATGTATAAATCACTCACATTGTCCACAGGGACGCAGATGTATCAAAGTGCTGAATGCAGGAAACTTAGAACAGGAAGTGCATTGTTAAAGGACAGGAAGTGTGGATGAATGCGGCTTTAAGACGGAGCAGCTTTCATCATTAAAGTTCTTTGGGTGGAGCTCCATCCTGTCGGGGTTTGAGTGGACTTTATCTTCCTATACATCGCCAACAGACTCATTTACCCTCATTCTGTACATCTCTGAAAACATGTGACCCTCCTCTGAGTCACCTGTTTACTCCAGACAGAAAGACGCTAAGGCTCTGTTAGCATTCATTCTTTGGGGAACACTGTTAAAAGTGAGTTGAGATAGTATCTATGGGACGGCTCAATTCAAAATGCAAGTCACGTGACGTCACACCTCAAGGGCACACTAGTAGTGTTGTTCCAGGCGGGATTTGAACTTACAACTTTCCGATCATCAGCCCACCTCACTTAGACCACCAAAATAACCCAAACGTTTTGTTATGAGATCCATTTGTCCATTATTTGCGGCCCGCCACAAATAAATCAATGTATATGTGATACTAATAAATGAAGGCAAAATGCAGGTTATTGTTAAAAAATCCTTGAAGACAAAACGTAATCATTTGCTGCTCGGCTCATTGTCTTCATCTTTACACCAAATGATATTCTTTAAATGAATTTTTTAAGACAACAAAAGAAAATTCCTCAGATTTTTAAGGCACAAAAAAAGACTGTTGGATAAACGATCTCTAAATGTCACGTATTTTCAAAGTGGGCACTTCCACTGTTTGTGTATACGTGCCATGTGTGTGTGTGTGTGTGTGTGTGTGTGTGTGTGTGTGTGTGTGTGTGTGTGTGTGTGTGTGTGTGTGTGTGTGTGTGTGTGTGTGTGTGTGTGTGTGTGTGTGTGTGTGTGTGTGTTCAGGAAGTGATTCCACTATCGCAGACCTTGCAGACCCCAGGGACAAACAAAACGTTAGCAAGGACGACAACAACAACTCCATCCATCATGTGTTCAATGTAAATTCACAACAACACACTACAGGACAAGTTCAATCTGGTGGAACAAACGTTTGCAAAGGGAGAGTTTTAATGTTCATACATGTTAAAAATATTTAACACACACACACACACACACACACACACACACACACACACACACACACACACACACACACACACTAGAAAGTACAGTTATTTGTGTTCAAAATGTAAGAAGTGAAAGTGTCTGCACACACATCTGGGAGCCATCTTGTTTCGTGTCACTTTGAGTTTACTTGACGAGGTAATGTACAGCGTGAGTGTCGGGGGATAATGAGAAGCAGCTTCAGCCCGAAACTGAACCCTTCGTTTAAAAAAACATGAAACATTTTTACCTCCGCCAACGTTTTCTGAGCGGTCGCGGGAGGTTTAGTGTTTCCCTGAAAGCGCTGATAAGACGCCGCTCTCGACACTTTCTGCCCCCGTCAGTGTGTTTTTATTTAATCTGAAAATATTCCAGGTTATTCTGAGGAACTCCGGTGTTTGAGTTAAAGTGTTTTCCCTGATTATGACTCGAACATAGCGTGCAGCTTAACATGGGACGCAGAGTTACCCCCAGATTCAGGAACGATAGGAACATAAACACGGCTGTGGAAACAGGACTAAAATAAGATTCCATTTCAAAGTCCATCTGTCTCATCTGCAATGCGAGCGTGGCTTTATCGAAGAAGGGTAATTTAGGAGCGGCATTTCAAAACAGTGCACAAACGCTACAAGACGGAATTCCCTCCTAATTCTGCCCTACGCTCCCAAAAGGGGAGGGGCCTGAAAGGACAGCTAAATGCACAGCAGTCCATTTTCACCAGGCCCAACAACAAGAGCAAGGCTGCTACCAGAGCATCTTATCGTGTCAGTCACGTTCTTGCGAAACACATGAAGTCTTTCAAAGACGGCGAAGTTGTGAAAGAAGCATTCCTGGAGGCTGCCGACGCGCTTTTTGGGGACAGTACAAATAACAGTAGCATTTCAACAGGTTTTTGATATTGTAACGTTCAACAAAGGGAGTTGGAAACAGGCTTCAAGTTATTGGGGTTTAATAACTCTTTTGTCCGCACACGGACACAGGTTACATGTTACAGGTTCATCATCACTCTCTCCTCCACTCCCTCACACACACAACAGGGTCAACGTCACGACTCCCCCAGCCCTCCCCTCTGCTCCCCCAACCACAGGCCCGCACACCGACCAGCAATACTGTGCAGCTCTGTGATTGGCAGAGAGACGGGGGATGCTTGAGTGACACACTCAGCACCCTATACAGAGTCGCTACAATATAATAAAAACTCAAGTTAGATACCGTTATTAATCAGCTGTAAGTTTTAGTTTGTTTGAACTTATTCATTATAATTATTGTACAAAATGGTATAAGAATGCATCAATTCAGGTTAAGAAGCTAGTGTTGCTTGCATCCTATTTTAAAGGCATTTCTTTTTATAATCTACTAAAATGCAACAAATAAGGGTTTGATTCTATTAATGTTGTCTTTTTTATTGCACTTTGGCAGCAGATTCCTGAGTAGCTTCATATCTGAGTCGTCTTATTAGTAAGCCTAATTTATACTTTTGTAGCAACACTATTTTTATATAATGGCAAAGAAAGGGTTCAGAGTCTTTTTTTCCTGTGTCATATGTGGCAGCACTGTTCAATGTTTCTTGAAAACATTACCCACTGTAGTGACGTGTGAATAAACTCTGTATCAACAACACTGTTGTGTAACTTCAGTTAAATACTTGTATGTGTGTAGATTAGAAAGAGGTAAGATAAAGGATCTGCAGTATTTTATGAAGTATTAATCACAAAGGTCAGTTTTATACAAGTAGAAGTGTGTATTTACCTGGCTGTCAGTAATGGCTACGCCTCTCTATTTGGACTGGTAGATCTCGGCAGACTGGTAACTTTAAAAGTAGCTCTCAGTTCAAAAAAGGTTGGGCACCCCTGGTCTAAAGGCTACGCATGGAGATCGGAACGTGCACACCCTGAATAAGTGGTTACTGGACAATATAACAGAAGTAGAAAGAGTGGACGACAGTTACATCTTGCTATAAGTGTTTTGGAAGATTTTCCATTATGTATGTAAGTTTGTTAAACTTGAATGGGACAAATAGATTTTTTCCTCTTAAGCATACTTTGGTTTTTTAAGTGATTTTCCATTTAAGTACAGTAGATTAGCGCAATTGTCTTTTCTTCCACTC
>CM053263.1:19316107-19341107 GCA_028583405.1 Pogonophryne albipinna | reverse complement strand
CTGTTTTCTTTCAGCTGTTTCTCTGTCATTAAGGTGAGAGTTATCACGATGCCGGGGAAAAACGGGGACCAGTTCAAACAGGGAGACCTGGTGTTCGCCAAGATGAAGGGATTCCCCCACTGGCCTGCCAGGACACACACAAACGCACAGACACACACACGCACAAACGCACAGACACACACACACACGAACGCACAGACACACATACACACACGCACGAACGAACGCACACACAAACAAACGCACGCACGCTGACACACACACATGCATGCACTCACACACACACACACACAACATAAATACCTGCGTACAGATGTGTATTCCTAGCTCACGTGATATTCTGTGTGTTCAGGTGTGTCAGTGTGACGGCGGTGGAAGGAATAAGAGAATCCCGGTCTACTTCTTCAGGACGCATCAGATGCACACACACACACACACACACACACACACACACACACACACACACACACACACACACACACACACACACACACACACACACACACACACACACACACACACACTGTAATCCTGACAGCAAAGACATGATGACTTCAAAGTTTAATATCCGTCCTCAGAGAATCGAGAATGGGGGAGAGATGGCAGCAACACACAGCACAGAATAATTACCCAAACTAAACAAAGTGTTTTTATTTATTTATTAAAATGATAACTACAAACTGAAAAAACAGGGGAACCCCGGCTTCCCTTGGCCTCCGGGAGAAAACACCACTGACTAACATAGAACTGCAGGAGAGGAATAAGGCCTCTTTAAAACATGGACATCAGCAGCACGCTGACCTCGAGTGAATCAACACAGAGAGATATTCTCATACGGACCATTTACAACGAGGTGTGTGTATCTAGAGCAGGGGGTCCACACGTTCTTCACTGAGGGACACATACAGAAAAACATACGAAGGTCTGGGCCGCTCACTAGAGGTTAATCGCCTCATAAGCTCTGTTATAAGTCAGCAAAATCAATCAAATGTAGGTGAAAATTGGGAGGCGTGAATTACACCAGAAATGCAGTGAAATGACAAATATACGTAGATTAGATTCAAACCTTAAAAAGGTGTGAAAGGAGGGATTTGTGGAGTCTATTTTTATATAACATTACAAGACTGATTCTTATTATTACATGATATGCTTATTGTGCTCATGAGATTGCTATAGAATAAATAGACACAATCACTAATCCCAGGTTCTGATGGGTTAGATCCCAACGAGGGGAATAGTCCGAAGAAAGTTTTAGCTTGCAATAGAAAGTAGCAGAAGCCAGATGCAGGCACTGTAGAAGCAATGAGTTACTGAGGCTCTGGCCTTGGCCGCCTGGGTTAGCTCCGCGCCCACACATAGCTGGGAATCAGTAGAAGCTTCCTCAAAACAAATTACATGATGGTGCCAGAGTAGGGAGGGACTTCCACAGGCCGGCCGAATGCTGATTGGAGGATCGTGTTGCCAAGAGACTCTGAGTCTGCGCACCAACCAAAGAGAACCAGGTCTAAACCGCGGTATCTCTTCATCTAGTCTTGACCAATCATAAATGTACGGGCAACGCCCTGTGTAATAAAATGTATTGTCGCACGAGGTTCGAGGCTCTTGACGGATTTGGTGGTTACAGATTACAGTTTTGCTGCCTGTGATTTCCAAGGACGTGATGAGTCCTTGGCCAAGTGATATATATCTTTTGCACTCTTTACAATAGATAGTTCAACTCAGAAGTCTTTTCTGGAATGATGAACCCAACATTTTCTGTGTAAATTATTATTAATATAATACAAATATTTAGATATAATTCATCATAATCTGTGTAGCAACTTACATTCTAACTTACAGCTGACAGTTTGTTCACTTTTATTTCATTAAAATGACTTTATTCACATAGAAAGTGACATTAACAGTTGTTTGAACCACGGAAAGCAAAAATTAGCTAGACTGTTTAATGTACTCCATGTATACAGTAAATCAAATCAAGTTTTATTTATATAGCAACATTTATAAACGATTTTTGGTGGAGCCAAAGTGCTGTAAATAAAATAAAAATAGCCTACAGTAGAGACACTTTACAGCAAATACAACACAGATTGTTCAGAATATCAGTATGAGAAAAACGACACCCTCTGTCCTTAGACCCTCTGTCCTTAGACCCTCTGTCCTCAGACCCTCTGTCCTTAGACCCTCTGTCCTTAGACCCTCTGTCCTTAGACCCTCACATCGTACAAGGAAAAACTTCCGGAGAAAACCCACAGTTTAAAGGGAACATGGGAGAAACCTCAGGGAGATCAACAGAGGAGGGATCCCTCTCCCAGGACGGACAGACGTGCAATAGATGCCGTGTGTAAATCGAAGAGATAATACATTTTACAGCATATAGACCGAATGTTAGGAAATGCATGTGTCTGTAATAAGAAGATGAATCCACGAGGATGTCAGCTACAATCCTGAGGAAGCCATCAGGGAAGCAGCATGACGAGACCCAAGGCAGGACCGCAGAGTTCAGCCACGACCCGAAGTCCACGACTTAATCCAGAACTCAGGATAGAGGATCCAAGACACAGGACTACAGCAAGAGGATCAGCCTCGACTCCGGATCCCGGCGTAGATATAGATACAAAACAAGAACAAAGATTAGGCTGGGTTAATCGGAACAAGAGAATACACAGACACAGACAGAGAGGGAAAAGGTCATTGGATCAAAGTTATTCTTGATAACCCTCTAGAAAGATCTCACGAACTTCCCCACTCAATCTATCAAGACCCGAGCAGTTCTATTAGAGGATAAGAAACAGAGAGAGGGAGCACAACAACCTATCTCTTCGTCAGATACACTCCCCCGCTTATCTAAGCGACTCTGTACCCGTTACCCTTTACAAGGCCATAGACCAGCAGAGGGGAAATGGGGGGTGGGTAAGGGTAAGGATTTTTAAGAATAAACCGCAAGGGTCTAAAGGGAGAGAAATGGGATTTAAAAAAATAAGTTTAATTTATTCAATCTTTCAAAATATGTATTAAGAATATAATGTGAGTCAAAGCATTCAGAGCTTCATGTTGACTCCTTCATGCATTAAACTGAACTGAAATACAGTTCTCTTAATCCTCTCTTAGTGTTCCTCTGATGTTCTGTACATGGTGTTTATCAGAAATGCATCCATCATGGGGCATTTTCCTGCATTTTTAATGTAATTAAAAGGGTCTTTTTCCATCAGTGCAGATGAACCCAGCAGGAAGAGCACAGATCTAATCAGAGCTCAGACTAATGATGTCTGTCAGCCATTAGAATTATTCATTACACCTCTACTTTTACGGCTACAACATCACCGAATATCTGCTGGGTACGATGCCAATAAAAAACCTCGGAGGGGAAACACTGAGAGAGAAGACGATGCAGATTTTAACAACTAAATGCCCGCCTCGTGTATCAGCGGCAGAGATGGTAAAAGCACACACATCCTTTACGGCCCGTCGCGTGCTTCAACAGAGACGCTTCCCATTCACTTTGAATGGGGTGACGTCACGCTTTGCCGAACTGCATTGTGGTTCCGTCGCGTCGCTTTGCCTCCGTTGCTCGCTTCGAAAGTTTAGAAAAGTTCAACTTTTCAAGCGTTGACGGAAGTGCCAGCCAATCAAACCGCGTGCTTGTGTGTCCGGGGCGGGAGATTCATGTGATTGGTTGTTGGTCGCACGCCAGACACGCCCACTTGCAAGTTCAACGCACGCTGCCGTGTGGACGTACCGTAACTCAAGTAGAAGTACAGACACTCGTGTTTAGAAATACTCTGGTGAAAGTAGAAGTACTGACTAAACTTCTTTCCTCAAGTCAAAGTAAAGAGGCTTTGAAATGTACTTCAGTAAAAAGTACCCATAACTAGCAGCTGCTTTAAAGAGTACCTGACCTCCCTTTATATTAATAGAACAATAATGTCATTGTTAGCTAATGAATGTTTCCATGCTGAACAACGGCAACATGACAACGTTTCCATTGGTCCCTCTTCTTTAGAGAAGACCAGGAAATGATGGATACACGGATCGTGTTCAAATCAATAGGCACGCAATGACTCTAAAGAATAATGATCACGCCACCAAACACACATTCAGACTAAAGGAACCAGCTGTTTGGAAAATGAGAGAAGTAGAGAGTTCAGGTATTTGGGTTCAACATGTAAGAAGTAGAAAGTACAGGTATTTGGGTTCAACATGTAAGAAGTAGAAAGTACAGGTATTTGAGTTCAACATGTAAGAACTAGAAAGTACAGGTATTTGAGTTCAACATGTAAGAAGTAGAAAGTACAGGTATTTGGGTTCAACATGTGAGAAGTAGAAAGTACAGGTATTTGGGTTCAACATGTAAGAAGTAGAAAGTACAGGTATTTGTGTTCAACATGTAAGAAGTAGAAAGTTCAGGTATTTGGGTTCAACATGTAAGAAGTAGAAAGTACAGGTATTTGGGTTCAAAGTGTAAGAAGTAGAAAGTACAGGTATTTGTGTTCAACATGTAAGAAGTAGAAAGTACAGGTATTTGGGTTCAAAGTGTAAGAAGCAGAAAGTACAGGTATTTGTGTTCAACATGTAAGAAGTAGAAAGTACAGGTATTTGTGTTCAACATGTAAGAAGTAGAAAGTACAGGTATTTGGGTTCAAAGTGTAAGAAGCAGAAAGTACAGGTATTTGGGTTCAACATGTAAGAAGTAGAAAGTACAGGTATTTGTGTTCAACATGTGAGAAGTAGAAAGTACAGGTATTTGGGTTCAACATGTAAGAAGTAGAAAGTACAGGTATTTGTGTTCAACATGTAAGAAGTAGAAAGTACAGGTATTTGTGTTCAACATGTAAGAAGTAGAAAGTACAGGTATTTGGGTTCAAAGTGTAAGAAGCAGAAAGTACAGGTATTTGTGTTCAACATGTAAGAAGTAGAAAGTACAGGTATTTGTATTCAACATGTGAGAAGTAGAAAGTACAGGTATTTGTGTTCAACATGTAAGAAGTAGAAAGTACAGGTATTTGTGTTCAACATGTAAGAAGTAGAAAGTACAGGTATTTGTGTTCAACATGTGAGAAGTAGAAAGTACAGGTATTTGGGTTCAACATGTAAGAAGTAGAAAGTACAGGTATTTGTGTTCAACATGTAAGAAGTAGAAAGTACAGGTATTTGTGTTCAACATGTAAGAAGTAGAAAGTACAGGTATTTGGGTTCAAAGTGTAAGAAGCAGAAAGTACAGGTATTTGTGTTCAACATGTAAGAAGTAGAAAGTACAGGTATTTGTGTTCAACATGTAAGAAGTAGAAAGTACAGGTATTTGGGTTCAACATGTAGGAAGTAGAAAGTACAGGTATTTGGGTTCAAAGTGTAAGAAGCAGAAAGTACAGGTATTTGTGTTCAACATGTAAGAAGTAGAAAGTACAGGTATTTGGGTTCAACATGTAGGAAGTAGAAAGTACAGGTATTTGGGTTCAACATGTGAGAAGTAGAAAGTACAGGTATTTGTGTTCAACATGTGAGAAGTAGAAAGTACAGGTATTTGTGTTCAACATGTAAGAAGTAGAAAGTACAGGTATTTGTGTTCAACATGTAAGAAGTAGAAAGTACAGGTATTTGAGTTCAACATGTAAGAAATAGAAAGTACAGGTATTTGAGTTCAACATGTAAGAAATAGAAAGTACAGGTATTTGTGTTCAACATGTAAGAAGTCAAAGTAAAAAGTAGTAGTACTTAAATACAGTAACGAAGTATTTGTACTCCTCTACTTCCCACCTCTGGTCAGCGGGTGGAAAATCCAGTCGAGATAAGCCAATAAATAGCAATCAGGTTCTCATTTCTCAGCGGCTGATAACCCAACCTTATCTGACAGGAACTATAAACAGCGCGCTGAGAGAAGCCCACATAATGAGATCAGAACACACTGATCCTCAGACGCTTCCTGTGTGGGCGCGTCACTCTCCATCAGCAGCTCCAACACTTTCAACAGGTCAAAACAGAAAGTACTAATTATGTTTGATTGAAAAATATATCCAAATATTGAGGCAGCATGTCTCGGAAACTTATCATGAAAGTCTATTCTTTATATTAGTTTTGTCATGTCCCTTTGTTCTGTCTTATTGTAGAAAGTATTCCTCCTCTCGTTTCAGAACTCCATGTCCCCGCCCCTATGTGTCTTCAGTGTTCGTGATTGGTTCCCCCGCCCTGATTGTTTCCACCTGTTCCCCTCACCTTGTGTATATATTGTGTTAGTCCCCACCTGTCCAGTGCCAGTTCGTTTCTATTCATGACCACGTTCAAGCCTGCTCCATGGTCGGATCCTGTTTTCTCAAGATCACGATTTTTGCATTTAGTTTTTCCTCGGAAGAGTGATTTTGTGTTTCTTGTTTTTGTTACTTTGTTAATTCCAGTAAATTCTTTATTTTTGAATACCACCCGAGTCTGAGTCTGAGTTCATGCCTCTGAGTTCACCCCTTAACACACGCATTGGGTTTGGGAGTGAAAAAGCTCAAAGTAATGGATAACTGTTGGAAATAGTTGGTTGAAAGTAAACGATAAAAACACACTAAAAGTGGATAAATGGTTAAAGCGCTAAATGTAAACAAAAACGGAGCTGCTTGAGTTCCTGTGACGGAGCTGCTTGAGTTCCTGTGACGGAGCTGCTTGAGTTCCTGTGACGGAGCTGCTTGAGTTCCTGTGACGGAGCTGCTTGAGTTCCTGTGACGGAGCTGCTTGGGTTCCTGTGACGGAGCTGCTTGGGTTCCTGTGACGGAGCTGCTTGAGTTCCTGTGACGGAGCTGCTTGGGTTCCTGTGACGGAGCTGCTTGAGTTCCTGTGACGGAGCTGCTTGGGTTCCTGTGACGGAGCTGCTTGAGTTCCTGTGACGGAGCTGCTTGAGTTCCTGCAGAGAAATGTCTTCCTGTTGCTTTTCAAAAACCCAAGCAGATATTCATCAGTTCATCGTTTCTATAACTCCAGGTACATATCACAGACACTACACAGATGTTGAGAAACTTAAAATATAATACACACACACACACACACATAGAAGCACACACACACACACACACACACACACACACATAGAAGCACACACACACACACACACACATATAGAAGCAGGCAGACACGCACGCACGCACACACACACACACACACACACACACACACACACACACACACACACACACACACACACATAGAAGCAGACACACACACACACACACACAAACACACATATAAGCAGAAACACACACACACACATATATAGAAACACACACACACACACAGACACACACATATATAGAAGCACACACACACATATAGAAGCAGACACACACGCACGCACACACACACACACACGCACGCACACACACACACACACACACACACACACACACACACACACACAGTATATAGAAGCAGACACACACACACACACATATATAGAAGCAGACACACACACACACACATACATAGAAGCAGACACACACACACACACACACACACACACACACACACACACACACACACACACACATAGAAGCAGATACACACACACACACACACATAGAAGCAGACACACACACACATATAGAAGCACACACACACACATACACACACACACACACACACACACACACACACACACACACACACACACACACACACACACACACACACACACACACACACACACACACACACACATATAGAAGCAGACACACACACACATATCGAAACACACACACACACACACACACACACACATATAGAAGCAGCCACACACACACATATCGAAACACACACACACACACACACACACACACACACACACACACATATAGAAGCAGACACACACACACATATCGAAACACACACACACACACACACACACACACACACACACACACACACACACACACACACAACATGTTCCCTGCATGCAACCTGAGCTTTAAGGGATGAACTCTATGTAACTTTCCGGAGGGGAAGGACATAAATAACAGCTTAAAAATGTGCAGGTGCATTGTGGGACATGTGAGCGATGCTTAATCATCCTAATGTGTTTTTCCAAAAGAGATATCGCCGTGTTTTCCTGCGAACAGACAGAGGATGCTTTCTGCTCTTACGCTAAACTCAACAAAATGAATGATCTTTTTAGAGGACAAGACATTCATTCATCCATGGGATCAGTAGCGTTAAATACAATTCATTAAATTATATTAAAATTACATTTATCTTGAGAACTTAGAGCTCGGATGTAATTAACAACAAGGAAAAAACGTCTACATTAAAAAGCAGAGATTTCAAATAAAATGCAGGGTCAGTGCAATAAATGGATTCCAGGTTAATTAGAAGCCACTAAAAACTAATCAAAAGTATTATAGGTACACCTGGGAGCGATAATACAAAAAGGTACACAAAGATAAAAGGCCATGATTGCGTAACAGCATGGTTAGAGTACACAGCCATTCCGAAAAATCTGTTTTAAAAATGAAGATAGTGAATTTTATTTTAACGTTAAAGCGAAAAAATGTGGAATTGATTTTTGTTAATTACTTTGTATTATTATTATAGTTCAATAAATGCAGAAATCTGGGAATTTCACACAGGAATCATCAAAGTAATTCTCTTAATCTATGCATCATAATTCATTTGACTATACTTTGTAATATTAATGATGGTTTGCAAAGTAACAAAAGTTATTAAATACAAGTAGTGGAGTTAAATGTGCAATATGTGCATCTAAAATGTAGTGTAGAAGTTTGAAGTTGTAGAAAATGGAAATACTGAAGTGAAGTACTTTATTAAAAGTATTTAGCTACTGCCCAAGACTGGCTTCTGCTTCCATCCCAGTACAAGGGAGGAATTATATCTTTGATTCCATTAAATCCAGTAAAATGTGCACATTAAACTGGATTTCTCCCACAGTGAGTGTCTGGATAATCCACTGACTTCACCGTGGAAAGCTCTCATGTGGAACAATGCTCTGCCAGAGGTTAACATGTGAAAACAGTTCACTAGAGGTCTGAGGTGTGTTATTCTCAGAGCCTCTGATCACCACAGGGGGGAAAGAGTGAGAATCAGCCCTGAAAATACAGAGTAACACTAAACACTGCCCTCTAGTGGTTAACTGGGGGAACTGCAGCTGTAAATAAGCAAACACTGTATAGCATGGGCCAGATGTGCAGCATTAACCCTTCTCTTGCGATATACTCATATCATATCCCCCTTCCCATATTATTTTCGGTCAAAATTGACTGGTGTGTTTTGCACAGTGATATCTCTGGAACCCCTTATCCAATTTTGATGGTTGACATCTCATTTGAACAGACAAAGCAAGTAGAATCAAGGGGTGACACTGAGGTGTGTTATTCTCAGAGCCTCTGATCACCACAGGGGGGAAAGTGTGTGAATCAGCCCTGAATATACAGAGCAACACTAAACACTGTCCTAGTGGTTAACGGAGGGAACTGCAGCTGTAAATAAGCGAACACTGAATAGCATGGGCCAGATGTGCAGCATTAATGATGCTTAGGAATAAAAAACATGCAAATAGCAACTTGTATTGTTTATAGAACATGTGTGTGCATTCTTACTTATTACAATGTAAAACAGCCAGTGTATTAGGAACACGTAGCTGAAACTGCAACAATCCTGTCACAAATGCTGTCTTTATGAAGGTTGTAATACTCAGTTCTTGTTGTTGTTTTTGTTTGGTTTGTTGTAGTTGTTCCAAACTAACAGTTTAAAACAGTTTGTTTGTTTAAAAAAGGGAGTTCAATTAACATCATACTCATTGTAAAGGCTGCAGTTTGTGGTGCTGTTGAATTCAACTGTAATATAGTATAATGTAAAAAAGTATTACTGCAAAAAAGTTACATTTTGCTGTATCGAAAATTCATCTGTAAAATGTGTACACTGTGTGATTTAATGTACTTCAATACGTCCCACCCCTGCAAATTGATAGAGAGGCGAAGTCCCTCCCTTTCCTCCATGGGACCTTATTTCGGGAAAAGTATGTATTGAAGTCAATGGAGAGAGAAAGGACGAAGGTACGTTTGAATTGTGCCACGAATTACACGATGTTTGTCAATTTAAAAGATAATTTTGCTAGTCAAAAAAATTCAAATGTGTCGTAAGACTGAAGTAACACTTTGTTTGTGTGTCAAACCGCTCAATGAACTACATCTCCCGTCTCGCACCACACACCAAGACGGCCGTCACGTTGAAACATTTCACTTCTTTCTCTCAGAATGAGGCGGAAATTATTAAAAGAGGTCAAAATCACTCCAAGTCTGGGCACGTTGAGAGCTGCACATACACACAAGGGGAGTTAGTCGGTTCCGTGAGAGCCAGCCTGCGGGACCGGGACTCTGGGATTTGTCGTCTTTCTAGTTGCGTATTTTTCATAGTCTTATTTCAACAGTTTTACGACAAACTGTGACTTTTTTTGACATGGAAAAGATTTTTTAAGATTGACAAACATCATGTGTGTAATTCGTGGCACAATTCATACGGGATCGAAAGATAATCTTTCTCTCTCCATTGACTTCAATACATACTTTTTCAGAAATAAGGTCCCATGGGTCGGAAGTAGATGGACGGGACTTCGCCTCTCTATAGGGCTGTTATTGTGTATCATGTGACTTTGACTTTTGAGCTTGTAAATATAATAATTTGGAAACAATTGTGGAAATCACCTACTTTAGACAGATTGAAAACATGAAAATAACACACAGTTTAAAACAGGTGATAAATATTTGAATTTGAACATAGGCCAACCTGATTTCCATGTAATGTCAGTTGGGGTAGCTTTAGCAATATTATCTCAGTTTCTCCTTGTTGTCCTGCTTGTTCCATGTTTGTAAATCCTCTATATAGTTCTTAAAAACCCGTTTTAGCCCAGGTACCATCATTTACCGCAAAAAAACACACTGTTAGCTGAAATAAAAACGTTATTCGGTCTTAAAGCTAGCAGTTAGCCTGACAAGCTAGCTGTTAGCCACCGACTCTTAACACAAATCGGATTGTTTTAAGCAGATAATTGGTTTTAAACATTCCCCAGCGGCTAGTTAGCAACGAAGTGATACATCTCAAATCTTAAAAATTGACTTTTAAATGTGTGATGTCGAAGATAATCCACATTGTTCATGTTAGCCGCCGGTACTTTCTACTAAAAAACAAATACTAACGCCTGTCGTCTAACAACCAATGAGAACATTAGTGCTTTGGCAAACAGCCAATCAGATTGCGATTGTAACCGGAGTTGACCCCAAGTGGTATCAAATTTGCACCGCACATTTAATTACCATTGCCTTATTAGATATGGGCTCAGAACAGTCTCATAATACACACATGCACACAGAAGGAGGGGGAGTGGGACTCTTTTCTGTCACAGGTCGCGTTTGCGTACAATACCAGTGTACATTCCAGCACAGGCTTCACGCCGTATTTTCTCACGCATGGCAGGGAGGCCAGGACTCCTGTGGATGTTTTACTGGGTCCAAAGCGGGATGATCTGGTGCAGGGTCCCCAGGAAGACTTTGCTGATTCCCTTCTCAGACGCTTGGACGCAGCGTTTGATCAGACAAGGGATGCAAGCAGCAAACAGAAGTCGTACTATGACGCCAGAGTGAGGCACGACCCGTATGAAGTCTGGGATTTGGTGTGGTTAAATGATCCCACTGAGAGCCGCCGTAAGCTGGCTCCCCACTGGAAGGGGCCTTATCTGGTGCAGAGGCCAATGGATAGGGGTGATGAAGTGGGGGTCACGTACCAACTAAATAGCCCGTTTGGGGATGAGGCCTCTCTCCAAACTGTCCATTACGACCTGCCGGTAGCCTTTCCCTTGGAGGGACCATCAAGGTCTCTCTTAAACCTTTCTCAGCCTCTTCCGTTCTGCAGTCTCCCCACAGAGCTCTGGACGCTTGAGATTTTCCGATGGGGAAAGTGACTGTGATCTTGGGCCGGGTTCTGGAGCTGGTGATTCCCCTGAGCTGGAACAAGCCGCACTGACGGTGTCCCGGGCTGGGAGGTTAGCGCGGCCTCCTGTCCGCTTTATGGACTTTGTTATGTGCTGAGTGACTGGTGTTTACGTGCTTGTGTGCTTCTTTTCTCCTGTGTATTCTATGCTGCTTCATGGTGTTTTTTGTTCATGTTTCAAGTGTGCAGGACAGCGGAATAGGTTATGTCTTATTTGGGCTGTTTTGTTTGTCATTGTTTTTATTCAAAGATTTTTTATTCTTTTAAATGTACGTCATGCGTACATGTATTGTTCTGCAGGGTATTATGTAATTTAGTTAAGTTTTGTTTTTTTCGTTGTTATATTGTGTTTTTAAATTGTGTTGTGTTCTCACCATGTGTGTGGAAATGGAGACATTTCTTTCAGTCAGGGGGGACGCATGTAAGCATTGGGTTGAGAGGTCATGTGTTTTGAGCATGCACAGTCTGTCCTGAAGTGGTGAAGGAGGGTGTTTCTCAATCTCGAGTACGCTTGCTTGGTAGCACATGGAGTCACTTGCTTCAGATGCGAGGCAAGAATACTTCCTGGCATTCGGAAAACAAAGAGTGGAACAGGCTAGCAAGTGTGCAGGTGTGCGTCATATGAGAGGCCCCGCCTTACATTTTCCGCCATAGATTTGGGGAAATTGGTCCGTGCGCAAAGCATTGTGGGGATTTTAAGACCGCGGAGTCTACACATGTGCTGCCTCGAAATGTCTCCAAACGAAGTACGCCGGGCTCGGTAGAATTCCAAGTATGCTGGACATTGGAACAGTCCTTCGGCAGCACTCGATGACGTAGTATGCTTGAAATAGTGGCTCTGGAGCAGAGTCCTGCATCGGGTCGGGTACCCACGGGTACCCGACGGGTGACCCGCAAAAAAGGTGATTCGCGGGTGGTATTTTTTCAAACGCTTTTTTCCGGGTTCGGGTCTGGGTAAAACAAAGAAGATGCGGGTCGGGTCGCGGGTGTTGCATAATATCTATATTAAAATAATAATAATTTAATGTTTAAATCCTCAGACCTCTCCCCCGCGGGACCGCGCATAATCATAACCTCTGCAGCGCATCAATCTGCTGCTGCATTGGAAATGGCTGAGCTGAAGCTCTCAGCGGAGAATACAGCATTTTCAATAACACTTCCTCGAGAGCGAAACCCAACGTCTGGAGGCTTTTGGTTCCTAGATGAGAAAATAACCAACATCCCACGCTTTGAGACAAATATGCACCTGCGTGTGTTAACAATTGCACGTTTTCACTGCTCATATATAGGCGGGTTCGGGTCGGGTTGCGGATCTTGTGCCGACGGGTCGGGTCGGGTTGCGGAACTAATTGGCAATATGTGCGGGTAGCGGGGCGGGTTCGGTATTGCACGTCGCGGGTGCGGGGCGGGAGCGGGTCTTGAAAATCAGACCCGTGCAGGACTCTGCTCTGGAGCAGCTTTACTCGACATTGAGAAACACCCGGAGAGTGTGGTGTGACTCGACAATAATAAACGGAGGCGCTGTCTGTGATGCTCCAAAAAGTACTAAAGTTCCTGAGTTCTTGTTACACAGAAGTATCTTTGAAGCCTTAACACCTCGGACGTTACATTATTATTAATAATAATAATAATATAAAATATTGTATTTGCGTGCAATTCCTGTTCGGAAAGTGGCGCTGTACTGAGAGTGGCGATTTTTTTTTGCAATTATATAATAGCCTACTTGTAATAATGCTACGTTCAAACCGGACGCGATGCGAATAATCGCTCGAGTTTCACGCCGGCTGTCAGCTGTGTTTACTAGCCTCATTCATCTGAGTCAGCTTCCCAAGCAGTGGCGGTTCTAGAACATTTTACATGGGGTGGCAAAGGGGGGGCAAGAGGTCATGCCAGGGTGGCATGGGAGGGCCGACAGTACGTGGTATTTTATACTGTATATAACCTATTTATTGTTAAATCATGGCCTAACACAAGTGTTCTTAAAGCACAAGAGAAACAAGGTGTTCAGACAAACAAACTCAAATATAGTCTAAAACAGCAGAAAGTACTCATGATACCCTAGAATTCTGTTTACTGTAAGTACAGTAAAAGTACTTAGTTATAATTAAGTACACAAATGACATCACCCATCTCATCAGAGAGCTAAAGGCAGTGGCGAGCCGTGACTTTTATACCTAGGCCCTCTGACCCCCCCCCCTTCCCTCGAAAGAAAAGAAGAGATATTACGTCACAGCGTATACTTCAGCGGAATATCAAAACAGCGGCCCGGGGTGCAAAACGCATTAATGACAGCGACCCTCTACCACACAGAACAACACCATTTATATAAACACCTATCATGACAGGGCACCCACAGCCAAGTAACAATTAGAAATGAATGAAGTCGGCACGGCGGCCCACATTGAAAATGACTTAGGCCTACCTTTGATGATCAATCACTGAAACACAAAGTCCGTCCTCTTGGATGAAGCACTTGATGGCGGGTCATGCAGCTGATCCTTTGCCTCTCCAGCAGGCCCGGCTCCAGGATGAAATTACTGAGGGGGCTGTTCAAAAATCCGAGGGGGCGATTTTTTTTTCACAACAACGAAAAATACTGGCAATGTAATGAATTGACACACCGAGCTTTATTCCTTCTCACTGCTCTACCATCTCTTTGCTTCTTTATTGTTATTCCGGATTGACCCCTCTCGTTCTGTTCTGTTCCTCTGATCTTTAATAACAGATAGTAGATAGTTGATAGATTGAGGCTGCACTTTGGTTAACAGACTAACATTGATTTCCTCAATTTATAAATGGACAGGCTCTGTAATTATACCATAACCTTTTCTCCTCTATCCCTTAACTCGTCTTCCTATCAGATTTACTTACTTACTATCTACTCTAGTCAGGATTAAAGAAACATTAATGTGGTTGATTTTTAATTTTCAGGACTGAATGTTCAAATCAAGACCTAAAACCTGGCATTTCATAAGAAAGTGACTAATATATAAACCAAATGTAATATTGGATCAAATACTGCACCAAATGGACAGACACAGATTACAAAATAAAGTCCCCTGGTCGGGTCTGCTCTCTGTTCCGAGAATAACCACTAAACATGGAACAGCAGCTTTGAGTTATTATGCCCCAACAATTTGGAACAAACTGCCCAAATCGTGCACGTCCGCTGAAACAATTCCTATTTTAAAATCCCGACTAAAAACGCACCTATTTGCCGCTGCTTTTAATTGAGCTTGACCCTGGTGGTGGTGAATGGATGGTTGGGGTCGGTCTGAAGGGGAGGGGCTTAGCTTGACCCTGGTGGTGGTGAATGGATGGTTGGGGTCGGTCTGAAGGGGAGGGGCTTAGCTTGACCTTGGTGGTGGTGAATGGATGGTTGGGGTCGGTCTGAAGGGGAGGGGCTTAGCTTGACCCTGGTGGTGGTGAATGGATGGTTGGGGTCGGTCTGAAGGGGAGGGGCTTAGCTTGACCCTGGTGGTGGTGAATGGATAGTTGGGGTCGGTCTGAAGGGGAGGGGCTTAGCTTGACCCTGGTGGTGGTGAATGGATAGTTGGGGTCGGTCTGAAGGGGAGGGGCTTAGCTTGACCCTGGTGGTGGTGAATGGATGGTTGGGATCAGTCTGAAGGGGAGTGGCTTAGCTTGACCCTGGTGGTGGTGAATGGATAGTTGGGGTCGGTCTGAAGGGGAGGGGCTTAGCTTGTCCCTGGTGGTGGTGAATGGATAGTTGGGGTCGGTCAGAAGGGGAGGGGCTTAGCTTGACCCTGGTGGTGGTGAATGGATAGTTGGGGTCGGTCTGAAGGGGAGGGGCTTAGCTTGACCCTGGTGGTGGTGAATGGATGGTTGGGGTCGGTCTGAAGCTGAGGAGCTTGACCCTGGTGGTGGTGAATGGATGGTTGGGGTCGGTCTGAAGGGGAGGGGCTTAGCTTGACCCTGGTGGTGGTGAATGGATAGCTGGGTTCGGTCTGAAGGGGAGTGGCTTAGCTTGACCCTGGTGGTGGTGAATGGATAGTTGTGGTCGGTCTGAAGGGGAGGGGCTTAGCTTGACCCTGGTGGTGGTGAATGGATGGTTGGGGTCGGTCTGAAGGGGAGGGGCTTAGCTTGACCCTGGTGGTGGTGAATGGATAGTTGGGGTCGGTCTGAAGGGGAGGGGCTTAGCTTGACCCTGGTGGTGGTGAATGGATGGTTGGGGTCGGTCTGAAGGGGAGGGGCTTAGCTTGACCCTGGTGGTGGTGAATGGATGGTTGGGGTCGGTCTGAAGGGGAGGGGCTTAGCTTGACCCTGGTGGTGGTGAATGGATGGTTGGGGTCGGTCTGAAGGGGAGGGGCTTAGCTTGACCCTGGTGGTGGTGAATGGATGGTTGGGGTCGCTCTGAAGGGGAGCGGCTTAGCTTGACCCTGGATTCAGAGGGACAGGAGGTGAAAGGGGGGGAGGAGGGTTGCGTCGAGTCACCTGAAATGACAGCTGTCAGAGGGGAGAGCAGATTTAAAAGGGTTACCGGGGCGCTATGATAGGCTTGTGAGAATAGAGCGAAGTGATTGGTTAAGCTGGGGAGGGACGCCCCCGATCACTTATTGAGAGGAGAGAGAGAGTAGTAACATGGAAATAGTAAATGAATGAGTAAAGACGGTCTTCCTGGTTAAACTTGCGCTGAGCTTCAAAGTCTCAGATCACCTCCATCAGCTTCGAACGACACCTTGGACATAAAACAAGAAGAACATCCTTTTTGTTTTTGAAAGACAAACCTTTATTAATTATCCAAACACATCCCATCAGTAAAGTCTGTTCAATGATGTCATGATCAGTTTCACTTTATCCACACTATGTGTTTCATCTCAGCTATTTCAAACAGAATCATACATGATATCCTTATTGATTATTATCCTGATAAGTTATGTTCTATAAAACATCAGAGTACCCACTTTCTATTTGGATAACAACAACAACAACAACACAACAACAACAACAACAACAACAACAACCACAATTAGTCTGCAAAACAATAACTGTAATATTATATAATTTATTTCCCGATCAAAGACTCAAGCTATTTACAGCAGAATAATGAATGATGGACTTATTGATTATGATCATGACAGTAAGTAATATCATTTTAAATAAACATGTTATGATGAAATAAGTGTGATAACCATCTGGGAACTCATGTGTAGTTAATTTGGGCAGCATTAACATTTAATCTGTCAACGTAATACATGTGATTATAAATGTCTCTATTGTTTTAGAAAGTGGAATAAAATGTGCACAATAAAAGAAGCTCTGCTGCTTTCTCTCTGAAGACTCGTGCACTACAAGAGAAACAACAACATGAATCAAAAGAAATATCCAACACATATTTAGAGCAACGTTTACAGGTGAACAAGGATCCTCCTGAGCAGTGACAGCCTCCATGGCTACACAGACACAGGAAGGAGCCGGAAGAAAGTCCAACATCTACAGAACAACTCATGAGAAGATGTTGAAGCCCCGCCCATCATGTTTGATTGACAGCTGATCTCTGCAGTGAAGACATGGACAATCAGCTCTGAAGGACACACGGTGAGTTTAAGAAGTAGAAGAGTTCCTCAAAGGACTTCAGGCCATTTCAGTTTGCAAAACTCAGCTGTGCCTCCATCATTATAATAAAGCTGAACTCCAGCATGTAGCGGCTGAGTGAACGTGGTCTGCACTCTGTGGAGGAGAGTCGTGGTTTCAGAGACGCTGTAGAAGGACAGAACACCTGCTGTGTGATCCAGGTACACTCCTACTCTGGAGGACCGAGGACCTGAGACGGGAGTGCGGATACCGTTGTGAAGAAATGAATACCTGTGTTGGAAACAATCTAAGGACCAAGATTTGTCATTGAGTCCAAATTCACTTTCCCACCCTGCTCTGCTGATATTCTTGTATGCGACTGCAACATCAACTCCTCTCCCTCTCCACTCCACCTCCCAGTAACAACGTCCAGTCAGACCCTCTCTACCCAGGACCTGAGGCCATTCAGTGAATCTGTCTGGGTGACTGGAATAAGACTGATGTTGTCTCATGAATGTTGCTTTTCTGCTCCCCTCAGATAATAACAGCAGTGTGTATGCTGTGTTTGGATCCAGAGTGATCTCCTGTGAATATGTTAAGAACCCAGCTCTGGTGGCGGACTCTGCTGCTGACGGTAAAACCTCCACTTCAGTCGGTGAGACGTTTGTCCATTCCTCTCTCAGGACGTCCTGTAGTTTGTCTCTGACTGCTGACAGGGCCGCCGTCACGTCCTCAAAGTAGCTCAGAGGACGGATGTTGATGCTGGAGGAGTGTGTAGCTTCACTGAGGAGGGCTGACAGTGAGGGGTAGCTGAGCAGAAACTGGTTGTGATCCTCTGTGTGAGACAGCAGCTTCAGCTCAGCGTCTCTCCTCTTCAGCTCCCTGATCTCCTGCTCCAGCTTCTCCTGGAGCTCTCTGACTCGACTCACTTCCCTCTCCTGCTGGGATCTGAGCTGCTGCTTCACATCAGAGCTTCTCTTCTGCATGAGACGGATCAGCTCAGTGAACGTCTTCTCACTGTCCTCCACTGCTTTATCAGCAGAGCCATTGACGGCCTCCACCTCCTGCTGAAGCAGCTTCACCTCCTTCTCTCCGTCCTGGATCCTCTGCTGGATGTTGAGTCGACTCCCCTCCAGCTCTCTCTGCCTCTCAGTCCTCTCTGCTGCAGCTGACACCGTGTCGTGGCCTTTGTGTTCGTCCACAGAGCAGAGAGAACAGATACACTGCTGATCAGTGCGGCAGAACAGCTTCATGACCTCGTCGTGACGAGAGCAGATGTTCTCCTGGAGCTTCTTGGAGGGCTCCACCAGCTTGTGTTTTTTTAATGGAGCTGCGTCATAATGAGGCTGGAGGTGTTGGTCACAGTAAGAGGCCAGACACACGAGGCAGGACTTACAGGCTCTCAGCTTCCTCCCAGTGCAGACATCACAGGCCACATCTTCAGCTCCAGCATAGCAGAGATCAGCAGGAGCAGCTGGGGGTCCAGTCTTCTTCAGCTCCTCCACTAAAGCTGCTAACATGGTGTTCTTCAGCAGGACAGGCCTCGGTGTGAAGCACTGCCTGCACTGAGGGCAGCTGTGGATTAGCTCTCCATCCCAGTGCTGTTTAATACACTTCATGCAGTAGCTGTGTCCACAGGGAGTCGTCACCGGATCCTTCAGTAGATCCAGACAGATGGGACAAGAGAAGGTTTCCCGGTCCAGCTGAACTCCTTTCTGCGCCATTTCACCTCTCAGTAGCAGCGAGTGTCTGAGCTTCACTTCCTGAGAGCTGAAACTAGTGACAGCTGATCTGAACAGCATGTGTGTGTGTGAGCAGTGAATGTGGCCGATCAGCTCTTGTACTTTACACCTGGATCTGAAGGGGAGGAACCAGGAAGTACAGAGTGGAGCTGGCTGTGTCTGAGAGCAGGAAGAAGAGGGAGGGCTTATCAAACGCTGACACATTCCAGGAGGAGCAGCAGCGCTCAGACTCTGACCTACACACAGCCTCGGTTACAACCTGCTCTTCATTTGAAAAGAGCTTTTAGTTGTAAAAATAAGTTGGTAAACTTACAAAATCCGAAGGAGGTTAAATACGTGTTTCCTCCACTGTAAATGTATAGCCTCAATCAGTGGTGGCTGGTGGAAAATATTTTAGGTGGGGCTGTGGAAATGGTGATCAAACAATACTAGGGGGGTCCGGGGGGTTTCTAAAACAAATTGAGAAATGACCCCTTAAATTATAACTTCTGGTGATGTTAGAGGGGGGGGGGGGGGGGAGGACAAATTGAGGCTTAAAAATATGAGAAGACTGATCAATACCTCCATAATCTTCAGTGTGGTTAGCGATGAATCTTCCAAAACTTCCAAACACCTTGTCCTGGACATAGTTTCTACAGTATAAACTGTGCAACAGTACAGTAGGCCCACACACACTGCAGAACACCGGGGCTTTGGGAACACTCAAAATTAGTTAAAATGATTTAATTCCCATTTAACCTGTTAAGGGGCTTTTTCCCCCCCGTTTTTTATCTCACGAAACTGTGTCTCAGGGCTTCTTAAAATGTAATAAACTATTCATGTGTCCTACTCATTTAACGGGAAGAAACTCAGCTAACTGATGATATGAACCATGTTTACCGAAACAAAACACAAGTCTCACAAGAAGCGTCTAAATTAGCCCTGAGCGAAAAAATGCAAACTCACTCTAGGTATAAATTAATTGATATACTTATTGGATATGCACAAACAATCTAACAAGCTGAGATTCCACAGATTCTAGAAATATAAGTATCATCACTGAGCCATCAGAACTCGCGACAGGGGAAGCAAATACAGACAACACACAACGTAGCTTTAGGTAGCAAATCCATAATTCCATTTTTAGGGACACAATAGTTTTCCTATTAGCTGCTAATGATAGCTTCCAGAGTGAATGACAGCTTCCTGTTTTGTCTCCTTGGATACGAGTCCAAACAACTCACAGACTGCACCGGGCGCTGACAAGGCGCCCTGTGACCATCAGATTTGACGACGCTGATTGGCTGAAATTATGTTTCGCCGGCATAGTTTAAAGATAGCAACAGTTGGCTTCTGCTGCACTTGCTGCCAGACGAGAGAGGGTAATGATACACGGGCAAGGCCAGGCAGGAAACATGTGACTTATCAGTAACTTTAGACATCGTAACACAATTTTAACGAGATTTTATTGTAGATTATACATTTTACTGATACCTGTGGGGAAACTTCTGTGTAGCAATGCAGTGGGAGTCACCGACTCATGAAGGAGACACAGGACGAGCAGGAGTTTTGATGTCAAACACTGATGGTTTATTTAGGAGTATCGGCCGGAGGATTCACAAGTCACAGCAGTCACGGATCTGACTGCACGGGAGAGTTGCCACATCAATTCTGTAGCGCCTCTCTTTTGCTAGAACTTTTAATAGGTTCACAGAGAGTAATCAACATAGTGGGGGAGATAAACTAAACATCTGGGAACACTAGAGATAGCCTAAACATCTGGGGACACTGAATCACTTGTCTGACCCTCATGGCCTCGAAGATTACACCTTGGAGTCCACAAACACCGAGAAGGAAGTGTTCCAGCGTTCTCACAACCATAAACCATTTATGACCGAGAGTTGCCCGGTCATAAACTGGGAACAACAACATATGGCTGAGGCAGCCCATTCCTTAAGGGAGATAACAGACGTCAGGGTTGGTCATAAACGTCAAAGGGCAAAAGGTGGATATCTAGGAGTAAAGGAGAATTATTCCCTAACAATACCAATTATATAATATTTACCTTGTTTATTAAAAATAAAAATAATTTTTTAAATATTTGTTTTAATATATTTTGTTAATGGGAAGAGGGGGGGCGGCGCCCCTAGCGCCCTTATGGGCCGGCCGCCACTGGCCTCAATGTCCTAACATAGCTGATTGATTTAATAGTTGAATGTACAGTAAGTCGTTTTTTACTGTAAGTACTAGTAGTAGTAGTATTGTGTGTGTGTGTGTGTGTGTGGGGGGGCTTTTATATAGAAAAAACTGGCTTCGTAGTACAGGCCACCACTGATCGATAAAGCTAAGCTAACCTGTAGCTGCTCCCTCCACACTCACAACAACTTCATACAGACATAAATAAAGCAGCTGTATTCGCCACACAGGAAACACACGTTTAAAACGGTTTTGCCTGACGTGTTTGTGAACACAAGCATTCATTCATGGTTCGGAAAGGCGCTGTACCTTAATAATTTAAAAGATTGTATTTGCGTGCATTTCCTGTTCGGAAAGTGGCAATGTACTGAGAGTGGAGGTGTCCTGAGATTAGCGCCTGCAGGCAGGCTCCATAGACCTGTCAGCTCCGGACTGCGCAAAATGTGATGAAGCGCTACGTCATGAACGCAAGAAATCATACCCTCGTGGGGGCGCGCTCATGTGATTGGCTTAGAATTGAGGAGACATCTGATTGGCTATAGATAGAAAAATGACAAGTACGAATCGGGTGAGCGCCAGGGGAGTCTCAAAAAACCCACACACGAATGCACAGCGATCCGTGCACAGGAAGCGGGTTGTGTGTTTGCAGGTGCAGAGGTTTTAAACGGAAAACAAATATGTGAAGATCAAAAATACATATGTACAACTTTTTTCTGTGTTTGGATTTTATTTACATGTATATGAAACGGAACACATTTGTGTGAGCATTGAAAAACACAAGTGTGGATCCTTCTGTGTGCATGTGTGTATTATGAGACTGTTCTGAGCCCATAATTAAAGGGTCCATGTCATGCTTTTCCGGTTATTACCCGTCCCCTTGTGTGTTATGAAGGTTTTTCTGCATGTAGTGGAATTACTAAGTTGATTTAAAAAAAAATGTACATTACATTTTTTGCACTAAATTGTATTTTCAAGAATGTACTGAGATATATAACTAGAAAATGCATTTCCTGCAGAAAATGCGTGCGAATGCTGTGAACATTTGTGGCTGAATTTAGCTGAACATGCAGAAAAAGCTGAATGTGTTCTTAGCTGAATGGTAGCTGCTGTTAGCTACAGAGACCAAGTCAGTGTGTTGCTGAACTTAGCGGAGAAATGCAGAAAAGTGAAAGGATTTGAATCAAATTGTTACAGCTCAAATGCATTAAATGACTTTCATGTTTAAAAAAAGACTTTAAAAAGCTGAATATTTTAAAAAGTATAACATATTTTGAAAAAGTTGAAAGTTTCCCATCATGTGCTGAAAAGGCTGAATAGTTTGATATTTGAATGGTTCCTGCAGCTGAAATTAAGCTGAAGGAGTTACATAAAGATATTAAATGTAAGTAGCAGTGAATGAATGTTTACAAACACCTGTGTGTGTAAACCCAGAGATCAAAGGTTTCCATGGTGACGACTTATGACGATTTACCATCTGCAGCACTGAGTCCCATTAAGAATGCATTGAGGATTATATCTGACAATTTTGCCACCTGTTCAAAAACTATGGCTCCTATAAAAAATTACAGGGAACCCCAATGAACTGATATATGTTGTTTTTTTGGTTTTGTGAGTAAAATGTGGAGAAAATTTAAATCAATTGGGAGCTAGCTGGACTTTTTGTCTCATGCACACACACACACACTGGATGTCTCTTATACATAAGAGGCATTTTGTTTAATATTTTTTCTTAATTTTTAAAAAATGTTCCAACGAGGTTTTCCTACGTTTTTCATAAAAAAAATATGTCTGAGGAGTGTAGGGTTTGGGAATTATGGCAAGTTTAAAACATTTTTTGGGGAGAATTTCAAGCACTGCTCCACTCTGTTTTGAGATCAGAGCACTCTAGACTTAACGAGCTGCTCCATCCACTCTAATGTTAAAATCTGAAAAAGGCCTCTCTACCAAGCTCCAAACTAAATTCAATATCTCAAAAAGTGTAAAAGATATAATTTTTGAATAGCTGAAGGTCTTGTGATCATTTGAAAGTTGGAATGAAGTGTCTAGCTGAAAGTATGTGGAAGGAGAAGCATTTGGCGCAAGGTAGGAAAACAGGATTTGAAGGCATCTCCCATTGACTTCAATGTTAAAAAAAGAGTTTAAAAAGCTGAATATTTCAAAAAGTATAAAATATTTTTTAAAAGTTGAAGGTTTCCCATCGATTCCTGAACAGGCTGAATAGCTTAATATTTGAATGGTTTCTGTAGCTGAAAATAAGCTGAAGTTATGGAGAGCTAAAGTATTGGCTGAAATAAGGGGAAGAACTAGAAAATGCATTTCAATCAATCAATGTTTATTTATATAGCCCAATATCACACATGTTACATTTGTCTCAGTGGACTTTACAGTTTGTACAGAATATCAGTATGACAATACGACACCCTCTGTCCTTAGACCCTCTGTCCTCAGACCCTCTGTCCTCAGACCCTCTGTCCTTAGACCCTCTGTCCTTAGACCCTCACATCGTACAAGGAAAAACTTCCAGAGAAAACCCACAGTTTAAAGGGAACATGGGAGAAACCTCAGGGAGAGCAACAGAGGAGGGATCCCTCTCCCAGGACGGACAGACGTGCAATAGATGCCGTGTGTAAATTGAAAAGATAATACATTTGCAACATAGGTAATCCAAATGTTTGGAAATGCATGTGTGTATAATAGGAAGATGAATCCACGAGGATATCCATCCAGGACCTATGATCCAGGACCACAGCCACGACTCAAGATCCAGGGCTCGCGATGCAGGACACAGGACCGCAGGATCATCCATGACTCCGGATCCCAGCGTATATAGACTCCAAAAAGAAAGAGATTTGGGGAAGCTGGGTTAATGGGAACATGAGAGTACACAGGTATAGACAGAGAGAAGGAAGAAGTAAGATGTCCCCCGACAAACTAAGCCTATATCAGCAAAACTAGGGGCTGAATCTAATCAGCCCTAACTATAAGCTTTATCAAAAAGGAAGGTCTTAAGCGCACTCTTAAAAACGGATAGGGTGTCTGTCGCCCGAACACACACTGGAAGCTGATTCCACAAATGTGGAGCTTGATAAGAAAAGGCTCTGGCTCCCATTGTACTTTTAGAGACTCTAGGAACAACCAACAACCCTGCATTCTTGGAACGCAATGCCCTAGTAGGACAGTAGGGTATAATGAGTTCTTTCCTGCAGAAAGTGCGAATGCTGTAAACTGTGAACATTTGTGGCTGAATTTAGCTGAACATGCAGAAAAAGCTGAATGTGTTCTTAGCTGAATGGTAGCTGCTGTTAGCTACAGAGACCAAGTCAGTGTGTTGCTGAACTTAGCGGAGAAATGCAGAAAAGTGAAATGATTTGAATCAAATTGTTACAGCTCAAATGCATTGCAATGACTTTATTAGAAACTTTAAAGTGAAATGTTAACCTGGAAGAGGAGGACAAATAGTGAAGAAGCTTAATATTTAAAAGAAAAGGTTTAAAAAAGGTATAACCAACAACATGTATAGCCTCATTGTCCTGAAATAGCTGAATAAGTTAACAGTTGAATAGTTTGTGCAGCTGAAAGCAGGCTGA
>CM053263.1:19248607-19311107 GCA_028583405.1 Pogonophryne albipinna | reverse complement strand
TTAAAATAATTAGTGGCATTAAAAAAAAATTGCGTTGACGCGATATTAACGCGTCAACTTGACAGCCCTAATAAAAATATATAAAAAACATGTCTATGAAGTGTTTTGCTCCAAATACCAAACAGATCATTCTAGCCATGCCTCATATCCCTCTATTTCACTTCCTGTTTCTAAAGTGCTGATTCTGGGTATAAAGCTTTAAAGAGGAGGGGTCTGAGCTCATGCGGGACCCGGCAGCTACTGTCTAAACTAAATGCTGCCGTGATGAAACGCCATATCATGGATTATCAAGGATCTGAAACAGTCTGGAGCTCAAAGGCTTTCTCTCTTGCCAGTTATACCACAAGGTGAGTTCCTTTTTACTTCCTGCTTCTTCACACACATGCTCTCCAGTACAGGTTAGCTCTGAGTGTTAGCGATGCTAATGTAAACACCGACCATATTACGTCCAAAACAGTCGGGCATTGTTTCTGATAGCAACGTTTCTGATTGGCCCGTGGGTCCACATTTCAGATATTACGTCATATCGGACGCAAATCTGAATCAGCTCCGTTGTTCCCCGTTTTTAGAGATTTGGGTACGGAGGAAAAGAGAGAGGGTTTTATTTTCTGACGCTGCGTGAGTTCCCCGACACACCGGGGGGACACCGGAGACACACCAGGGACACACCGGGGACACATGGGGACACACCGGGGACACATGGGGACACACCGGGGACACATGGGGACACACCGGGGACACATGTTGATGTAGAGAATACATCAGAAAGGGCATTTTGCAGGATAGGTCCACTTTAAGGCCAAAGATTCAGACGTATTTTGTCCGAGTCAAGTGGATTTTTGGAATAGACGGAACTACATGGATATTTTCATATACTTTGTCTCCAACAAATATTGTGTCTAATTTGTTCTAAACTCACGTGAGTCCCGATGCTGATCACCAGGTGTTTCTCCACCTGAGGGCTGGCCAGACAGAACCAGCAGGGCCCGGTGGGTTGAGCTACACAGCCACAGGAAGAGAGACAAATTAAAGATACATGCTGTTAGTGTACTGATACTTTACTGGTACTTTACCGGTACTTTACCGGTACTTACTGATACTTTACTGGTACTTTACCGGTACTTACTGATACTTTACTGGTACTTTACCGGTACTTTACCGGTACTTTACTGGTACTGTACTGGTACTTTACTGGTACTTTACCGGTACTTTACTGGTACTGTACTGGTACTGTACTGGTACTTTACTGGTACTTTACTGGTACTTTACTGGTACTGTACTGGTACTTTACCGCTACTGTACCGATACTTACTGATACTTTACTGCTACTTTACTGATACTTTACTGGTACTTTACCGGTACTTTACTGGTACTTTACTGATACTTTACTGGTACTTAACCGGTACTTTACTGATACTTTACTGGTACTTACTGATACTTTACTGGTACTTACTGATACTTTACTGGTACTTTACTGGTACTGTACCGGTACTTTACTACTACTTACTGATACTTTACCGATACTTTACCGATACTTACTGATACTTTACTGGTACTTTACTGGTACTTACTGGTACTTTACTGATACTTTACTGGTACTTTACTGGTACTTTACTGGTACTTTACTGGTACTTTACTGGTACCTTTTACCAACAAATGCTCTTTAAAACGTAAAATAAAGCCGTTTCTACTTATTGATATTCTTTACAATACAGTTGTTGCTGTTAGCATGCAGGAAATCAACATACATGTATTCTTAAAGATGCTATTCTGTTATTATCTGAGTTTGAATTCAGGGTTAGCATCAGGAATCCTTCATGTGTTCAAACTCATTTCTGTGTTAGTTTTTTTTCCACAAATGCTATTGCTATTATTATAGTTTTCTTAAAACAGTTCTCTACCTGTGTTTTAAATTCTTGTTTTACTTTTATGTACACACCACGACACCAAGTCAAATTGTCGTACGTGTCAACCGACCTGGTGATAAACCTGTGTCTGATTCTGAATAATAATAATAATAATAATACATTGGATTTGTATAGGGCTGTTCCTAATGCTCAAAGACTCTTTACATAAAATCCGAACAGAAACAATACAAATAAAATGCTACATGTCAGATATTAATAACCCAGGTGTGTTCCCCTCTGAACTCACGGTGTCTTCGCGGCTGTTTGTTCTCGTCTCTCTGGAAGTCTCCTCGTCCGTCTCCCTCTCTCTTCCTCCCGCGGCCCCTGAAGCCCCCGCCCTGCTTCTTACTCAGGTCGAAGAAAAACTGTCCAGCCGGCTCCTGAACGCACCACGGGGAGGACAGAGGGCATTTGAGTCATTCAAAAATGCATCATATCGACACGAAAAGCACCTCTCAGACCTGAAGTTAGAGTTACAGCTCTCTATCTAAACTAATGATCCATAGCTCGTGTTAGCATGTTAGCATGTGTACCTCTTCTTCTGTGGTGTTGAAGCTCGGCCTCTGTTTGCCCGTCTTGTCTTTACTGCAGAACCTGTACGGGTTCTCCGTCACGTCCTGAGGCTGCTTCACCAGCTCAGAGGCCTCCAGAGCCTTCATGGGGACGATGTTGAAGGCGTACAGATACTACACACACACACACAGAAGCAGACACACACACACACAGTTACTTCTATCATGTTTTTGTTAACATTTGGACAATTTAGCGGCATTTAAAGTTAGCCGAAATAGCATTTAGCAGTTCCTGTTTGCAGATTACACGTTGATATAAAGACAATCATCACTGGATACATTTGATACTGAAGAAAGACAAACGTACACACACACACCTTACTGTTTTTAACCTGATTGAATTGTAAGGTGACCTTAGTGTAATGAAAGACACCTCCAAAATAGAAAGTACTGTTGTTATTATCACCTTCTTCTTGGCGGGGTTGTTGACGCTGGCCAGGGCGATGAAGCGGCTGACGTGCTGAGCGTTCTCCTGCAGAACAACGTGATTCCTGAAACACACACACACACACACACACACACACACACACGGAACTCAAGAGTCAGTTACCAGAGAAACTATGAAGTAAGGATTCAGCAGATGATGAATATGGACAGGTGTGCCCCCCAGGTGAGCAGTTACCTGTAGGGCAGCCTCTCGTAGTGAGCCCCCTCCAGAGCAGCGAAGTGGTATCTGGGCTTCAGGTGATCCGCCAGGTTAGCAACAGAACCGCTGCCACAGAACTTGGTGTTCACTTCCTGAAACACACAGGAGGAGACCAACAGCAGGGGGTTAGGGGTCATGTTTTACATATTGCGCTTTGGTTACATTTGAGATGATTCGCCAGAGCATCAGCTAGTTCCTGAGCAGTGTCCTTCACATGCTGATATCCAAGAGAGGGAGTCACACAGTCACAAGATGGAGGAATAGAAAGCAGTATTCAATGTTTACTTCAGATTAGCTCCACGTCAGAAATGAGCATGCTTGATGTCTCTCTCCATAGAGGCTGAATCATCATGTTAATCACATAGCTATCATCTGCCTCAAACAGTCCTGATGCTCTTCTAGGTAATCACACATCCTGTCATGTTCACAGCTACAGCTGGGATACCTTTGTCATCATGTTACTCTCAGATTGGACTTTCACTATGAGCGTGTTACCGGGGTGTGTCCGTAGTGCCAGACCCCCCGGGGCCACTGGGAGGTCAACAGGATGTCGACCCCTCTGAACTTGGAGTTTCCTGTCAGCGGGGCCACGAGGGCTGAGAGGTGTTTGGAGGTGAAGCAGTGAGCGGGCGGAGGGTCCTGAAGAGCCTCCCTCCCACTGACGTATGCTATCTGGAGTCCTGAGACGCCCGTGAACACACCACGACGACCTGAAACACACACACACACACACACACACACACACACACACACACACACACACACACACACACACACACACACACACACACACACACACACACACACACACACACACACACACACACACACACACACACACACACACACACACACACACACACACACACACACACACACACACACACACACACACACACACACACACACACACACACACACACACACACACACACACACACACACCAGGTTTAACTACATCACTTGAATAACCACCACGACGACCTGAAACACACAGATTCAGAACAACAGGTCACTAGTTTGGTTTATTTGTGTATAGTGTCGTGGACAGTCCCCATTGATCAACTGTCACAAAAACACAGTAAACGGGGCATTAGCTTCAGCCAACATTGCTCGTTTCCAGCTGTTGTCCCCGGCCAGATGATAATAGACACCTTTCTAAAATCACAACACATCAACAGCAGCATTGAGCACCAGTGTTCCTCAAGCTTTTTCATACCGGGACCACTTAACCAATAAAGAAAACACACACGGACCACCTAACTCCCCAAATATTCAAAAACAAAAGGCCTGCTTACCACTCCAACAGTATTTAACAAATGACAGCCTAACGTTCTCTATATCGCCTCGTTCAAACATCAAGTCAATCAAATGTAGGTCCATTATGCTTGATACTTGAAAAGGCTGAATAAAAAGAAAAAACTAGAAATAGGCGCATTCACACCGCAGTACTTTTCCCACAAAGGTTCATGAGAACTTAGTTCATGAGAACTCTTTAGTTCTGATGAACTAAGTTCAGATCTCGTTCACACCGGAATAAGTTCCCTGATGGAGGATTAGGCAAATGAAGCCGCTGACGTCACTTCTTCTTCTTCTGCTTTGGGTTTACTGGCAGGCCGCAAACCACTTCACGGCGTATACTGCCGCCCGGAGTCCCCGGCCGGAAGTCCCCGGAGTTAGGGACTGGCTTCAGTAGAAGCTGCTGGGACTCCCAGCAGCTTCTACTGAAGCCTTCCGAGTAAATCGCCAGAACGCCGACACCTCCTCATCTCCACCGCTCCCATGTTTTCTTTTGTGTTGCCATAAGTTAGTCTCTCTGCGTTTCTGCGCTGGGCTAATGCTAATGCTAATACTAATGCGAGGATAATAAAATGGCGGCTTCACAAAACCTTTTGGGAGTTTTACGGGGCGTGGTTTGCAATCCGCCCAGCCAATCAGAAATATAGCTCTTTTCTCACAAGAGAGCCGCACGAAAGTCCCTGCTCTCTAGCAGGGACTTTCGTGCGGGTAAAAAGGTTCTCATGAACTAATTTTAGTTCCGGCTCTTTTTGGTGTGAACGCGACAAAAGAGTTCTCATGAACTAAGTTCTCACGAACCTTTGTGGGAAAAGTACTAATGGAATGAATGCGCCTAATGAAATGTCTATGGAAAGTGTCTCTCAGAGTTTCCCAGCCTCTCCCTCTGGTGGTTTCTTTAACTCTCACCCAGGTACGTGATGTTGTCGGCGAGCTCGCAGCCGTCGGCGCTCGGGAAACTTTTCACCGTCTCCTGACTCGCTGCCCCCAGGATGTAGGTGTGGATCGGAGCTGAGGGGAAAAGAGAGGAGACTTAACTTCCAAAAACAAGACATTATAACGTTTGTTTCCCCCGATTGTGAAATCTTCTGTGAGCCTTATATGTCTAGTAATGGTACACAAGTAAAGTCGTAGTATTATGATTGAAAGGAACTGGTTTCTTTATCAGCCGATCAAAGTGTAAAGTTCAAAATGTCTCCACCTGTTTTTCCACAGTTAAACCAATATATGTATTTCTTAAATACAAATATCAGTCTTCGTGGTTTTGCTAAACGTTATCAAATATCTTCCGGGTGATGAGAGGCTGATGAAGCACAGATGCACTAACGTTTAAAATAAATTGTATTTATTTCATGTAAGATACGGGGCACGACATGCAGCGAATGGTTATCGCAAAAAGCACTGATTTAAGGGTTGATTAAAATGAGTAAAAATTCTGAAAAAGTTCCCAAAAAGTGTCGTTTGTCAGACCTTTTACTTTGTAACACCACATTCAGTTTGTATTGGTAATGTCTCTTATGTTTTTAAATATATGTAGTGGAGTTAAAAGTACACTATTCCCCTCAGAGATGTAGAAGTAACATAAAGACCTTTTTTAGCCCCAGTTTTGTACTGCTGCCACTCTGCCTCGGCCTCAGGCGTCGTCCCAAAGAACTCTCCGACGCAGAGCAGCAGCTGAGGGGAAAAGGGGCACAGATGAGCATAAAAAACACAAAGGCCGTTTCTCAATGTCGAGTATTCCTGCTGCAGAGCCACTATTTCAAGTATCGTCATCGAGTGGCGCCGAAGGACTGTTTAAATGCCCAGCATTCGGCGCCACTCGATGACGCTTGAAATAGTGGCTCTGCAGCAGGAATACTCGACATTGAGAAACGGTCAAAGTTTCTGTACATTTAAATGTGAAATCTGTCTCTGACTCACATCAAACTGTCCGGCTTTCTTCTGGATGGCCTGGACCCGATTAAACAGAGCGTTCAGCCGGCCTTCGACGTCTCCACACGCCAAGCTGCACACACACGTTTATACTTTAATATATGCAGCAAATACACAACATGAGGAAAACACAGTAAGAACATTCATTCCATATATAGTCACTTTGCTCGTCAAAAGCAACCACTGATGGCACCCCGGTTTCCCCCTCCACCCAGGCACGCAACCGTGGCTTTACCTCTACCTCATTTGAATACGCTCTCCCAGACTCCATGCTCGAAATCAGTCTGAGCAAGAATTTGAACCGAAACAGCATTTAAAGTACCTGACTGTTTTGTTTTTTTGCCTGTCCTTGTTAGTCTACCCTCCCTCATAATGCAAAGAGTCTTTGGGTTCAAGAAAAGCGCTACGGAAATATAATTTATTATTATTATTATTATTAAAAGGACACAGACAACTCAAATAAAAGGATTTAGGACCCCAAAAAACTCAAAATCCAACCAAAACGTAAAGTATTTTGAGTATTTGTATAGTCTTAATGGTGTCTGAATAGTTGGTAAACAAGTACAGGAAGATATGAAACACAACTTTTTGATTCGGCTGACATTACATGACCAACACCCGCTTTCTTCTTCAATAACATTTGAAAACAAGCGAAACGGAACCGGTTGAAACTCAAAATGGTGCTTATGTCAGATAAAAAATCCCTTATAATCTAATAATTCAGGTATTTTTTGTATGCCGATTTTTAAAGTACACATTAAGGATGTTATTTAATGCATTAAAGTCAAGTTTTGTGATGTTTAAACAGCTGCCAATGAGTAAACACGCTTAAATTAAACACATGTTACATGAGATTCCTCGCATATCGTGACGAATTGAAACGCACTTAGAAGAAAATAGAACAATTTGATGCACCACAGTTTAGAAATACAATAATGAAGCGTATTTAGGAATGAAAATCGTTATATATGCATGAAAAATGTATAATATAATACCAAAAAATCGACGTAAACAGACCCTCTGTCACATCATGGTTAAAATGACATTTGAAAAAACACATAAATACTCAATATTTGAAGATAAGTGACGTCATTAAAATAATCGATAAGTAGTTAAAGAGTAAACTCACACTTTCACTGGTTTTTCAGCCATGATTTCGCTAAATAATCAATAAAAAGGAGCTAAAAATGTCAAAATGTGTGATTTGGATTTCTGCAGCTCCAACGTTTGGTCCGTCGCTAAAAGGGTCCGATGAGAAGAAGAGCGGAACCATTCATTACTAAGATAACAGGACTTTTTTTACGACAAAAAGTAATTTCAGGTAACAAATAAAAATATAGACATTTATTAAGGGTTATTTTGATGCATGATTAACAGTATTTAGGATAATAGAACAATTATAAGTGGGATTGTCACCCGGACAAGTGATAAGAGCGATCGGAGTGGTTGCCAGGTTTGTTCTTTTCCATGTTGCGCATACTTAGTTTTATCTGTGTAATATGTAAGACTATTCGCCTCACGTTACCTGCACTGTATGCTGTGTTGTAAAATGGTTATTTCCTATTTGCAGGAAAAATAAAGCAAGTCTGATTCTGATTTTATCTTACTAATATTAATTAATATGTTTTTAGAACTTAAATAATTGTTAGTCCCTAATGAAAGATATATCCCAAACTCAAGAACTGGAACACCATTTTTTTTAATTGAATTTACAAGTAAGTTATTATGTTTTAAATATATATATAATGTTTTACAGACACTTGGATAAGATAAGCGATAAGATAGACCAGGGACAGTTGTAACACTTTTTGGGTTTTCCCCAATAAGTAAAAAAACATTTACACTGGGATAGCCATTTTGCTATATTATACATTCTCAATGTGTCAACTACTGAAACAATGTATTTAAGATGTTTCTATGAAATAAGTACAGGTTGGAAAATGTATTTATAAAAAAAAAAACTCAACTGTTACACAGGGACGGTTGTAACATGGTAATAACGGTTACCTTTTTTCACACTACATGACAAAAAAGAGGGAAAGCTGTCAAATTCTAAGGCAACAAGATTGTAATGGGGTTTCACACATCCTCCAACAAACAAAGAACAATGAACAGAACTTAAAACAGGACACCAGATGGAATGAATCTGATTCACAGTTGTGGCAGGTGTAAAAGTCACTTCCATCTGTATAGATAGCCTATTACCTTAATGATGTAGACCTGCCTCCTTTGAGGGTTGGGAGGGTTACTTTGTAAATGTAATCAGTTACTGATTACTGAATACATGGCTCTGAAAGTAATCCGAATACAGTTACAGTTACGTGTCTTAAAAAAGTAACGTAATCAGATTACTTTTAGATTACTTTTGGATTACTTTCTTTTTCCATCACAGATGGGATGTTTTGGTGAAAGGAGACACAACAAGCAAAAGGAAACTGAACGTGTTTTTACTGTTTTAATGGCTTCAAGAGCACAACTGAAACATCACATCTGAAACGATGCAACAACATAATACACTTTCTGGGGATGCAGCTTGGGATGTGAGGAGTGAGGGACACGGCTTAGAACGGGCGTGTCGCCTTCTGTCCTGCCAGTGTTAGCAGGACACGAATTAAAATGTCAAACTCGGACTTCATTTTAAGGACATTTCTGCCAGGGGTTTAGAGCTATATTTGTTTAACCACCGGATTGGCAAAACAGGAGAGTGTGTGCACCAGTCTGCCTTGATCTATGAATTCATGTCCGTGACACTCACAGTATCTGCTGCCCACAGCTGTTTTATAGAAGGAAAACCTCCTTCACTTCATGAGATCTCTGCAGCGCCAGGAGGCAGCGGGAGGGTTCAGCCTCCGAGAAGACGAGCGCGCCGCGCCTTTCACGCACCGCCTTTCACGCACCGCCTTCACTGTGTTTACCTTCAGAATCATTAGTAAGGCTAAAGAGCGACCGCAGGCTGATGTGTTTTAACCACACACACACACACACACGCGCGATTTAAACGCAGACTTTTGTTCCTCCATGTTTCGTTGGTATTGTTTCACTGAGCGAGCGGACCCGCGATTTTTTTTCAAACGCTTTTTTGGTCCATCTGTGGCGGTAATAGGTTTAGTGGGCTTTGATGATTCGGCTGTACCTTTAGTAATGAATATTAAATGTTGTGAGGAAATCTTTCCACCAATAATTCCAATAAGTAATCCAAAATGTATTCACTTCAGGTTTACGAAAGTAACTGTAATCGGATTACTCGTTTTTCAAATGTAACGCGAGCTGAATACAGTTACTTGATTTGTGTATTCTGATTACGTAACGCCGTTACATGTATTCCGTTACAACCCAACCCTGCTGAGAGCATAGTATCAGCTACCTCCATCAGGTAGTCTCTCAAAAGCATCTCCTGCTCTGTAGAGAACACCTTCTTGGGTGTCCAGTACTCTTTGGGGTGATTTGGATCCCTGACTCTCCATGGAACTGGTACAGGGTGTCGTGGCATATATCATGGGACTTTGCCTCTGCCCTGACTGATTTGCCCTCCTGAACTTCATTTGAGGCCCCCTGCAGCAGAGGAAGTGGCACTCCCCTGTCTGTCTTCCTCTTTCTGAGATTTGGCATACTGTAAACACACACACACACACACACACACACACACACACACACCTTACTGTACAGTATGTTATTGTTTATTTTTACAGGGACAATGCACACCAAGCAACACTATTGGTCATTCGAGCAAATGAGCCATCATTGTAAATGTGCCATGTTACAACCGTCCCAGGTGGTCCGTGTTACAACCGTCCCAACCGTCCCAGGTGGTCCGTGTTACAACCGTCCCAGGTGGTAGAAGTACTGACTAAACTTCTTTCCTCAAGTCAAAGTAAAGAGGCTTTGAAATGTCCTTCAGTAAAAAGTACCCATAACTAGCAGCTGTTTTAAAGAGTACCTGACCTCCCTTTATATTAATAGAACAATAATGTCATTGTTAGCTAATGAATGTTTCCATGCTGAACAACGGCAACATGACAACGTTTCCATTGGTCCCTCTTCTTTAGAGAAGACCAGGAAATGATGGATACACGGATCGTGTTCAAATCAATAGGCACGCAATGACTCTAAAGAATAATGATCACGCCACCAAACACACATTCAGACTAAAGGAACCAGCTGTTTGGAAAATGAGAGAAGTAGAAAGTTCAGGTATTTGGGTTCAACATGTAAGAAGTAGAAAGTACAGGTATTTGAGTTCAACATGTGAGAAGTAGAAAGTACAGGTATTTGGGTTCAACATGTAAGAAGTAGAAAGTACAGGTATTTGGGTTCAACATGTAAGAAGTAGAAAGTACAGGTATTTGAGTTCAACATGTAAGAAGTAGAAAGTACAGGTATTTGTGTTCAACATGTAAGAAGTAGAAAGTACAGGTATTTGAGTTCAACATGTAAGAAGTAGAAAGTACAGGTATTTGTGTTCAACATGTAAGAAGTAGAAAGTACAGGTATTTGGGTTCAACATGTAAGAAGTAGAAAGTACAGGTATTTGGGTTCAACATGTAAGAACTAGAAAGTACAGGTATTTGTGTTCAACATGTAAGAAGTAGAAAGTACAGGTATTTGAGTTCAACATGTAAGAAGTAGAAAGTACAGGTATTTGTGTTCAACATGTAAGAAGTAGAAAGTACAGGTATTTGAGTTCAACATGTAAGAAGTAGAAAGTACAGGTATTTGGGTTCAACATGTAAGAACTAGAAAGTACAGGTATTTGTGTTCAACATGTAAGAAGTAGAAAGTACAGGTATTTGAGTTCAACATGTAAGAAGTAGAAAGTACAGGTATTTGTGTTCAACATGTAAGAAGTAGAAAGTACAGGTATTTGAGTTCAACATGTAAGAAGTAGAAAGTACAGGTATTTGTGTTCAACATGTAAGAAGTAGAAAGTACAGGTATTTGGGTTCAACATGTAAGAAGTAGAAAGTACAGGTATTTGAGTTCAACATGTAAGAAGTAGAAAGTACAGGTATTTGTGTTCAACATGTAAGAAGTAGAAAGTACAGGTATTTGGGTTCAACATGTAAGAAGTAGAAAGTACAGGTATTTGAGTTCAACATGTAAGAAGTAGAAAGTACAGGTATTTGTGTTCAACATGTAAGAAGTAGAAAGTACAGGTATTTGGGTTCAACATGTAAGAAGTAGAAAGTACAGGTATTTGAGTTCAACATGTAAGAAGTAGAAAGTACAGGTATTTGGGTTCAACATGTAAGAAGTAGAAAGTACAGGTATTTGGGTTCAACATGTAAGAAGTAGAAAGTACAGGTATTTGTGTTCAACATGTAAGAAGTAGAAAGTACAGGTATTTGGGTTCAACATGTAAGAAGTAGAAAGTACAGGTATTTGAGTTCAACATGTGAGAAGTAGAAAGTACAGGTGTTTGTGTTCAAAATGTAAGAAGTAGAAAGTACAGGTATTTGGGTTCAACATGTAAGAAGTAGAAAGTACAGGTATTTGTGTTCAACATGTAAGAAGTAGAAAGTACAGGTATTTGGGTTCAACATGTAAGAAGTAGAAAGTACAGGTATTTGGGTTCAACATGTAAGAAGTAGAAAGTACAGGTATTTGTGTTCAACATGTAAGAAGTAGAAAGTACAGGTATTTGAGTTCAACATGTGAGAAGTAGAAAGTACAGGTGTTTGTGTTCAAAATGTAAGAAGTAGAAAGTTCAGGTATTTGTGTTCAACATGTGAGAAGTAGAAAGTACAGGTATTTGTGTTAAAAATGTAAGAAGTAGAAAGTAAAAAGTCGTCAGAAAAATAAGTAGTGGAGTAAAGTACTGATACCAGAAACATGTACTTAAGAACAGTAACGAAGTATTTGTACTCCAATACTTCCCACCTCTGATAATAATAATATTGCACATGTTATATAGCAGCGAGTGTTTTGTAATGATATATTGCTCATAGTGTTGGTATGGAAGTTCTCAGTGAAGGGTGAAGAGTTATAGAGTTTAGTTTTACGGATAATCTCCAAACCTGGCAACCCGCTCCTCTCCGTCTTCATCCTGGCACTTCGCTTCATCCTGGTCTCTGCGAGTCCCCGGACCAAAAACAGGAAGTAAGTAACGAATCAAAAGCAAAAAATCCCTTTCTGCTTGGTACTGGGAGCCGGTGGGAGCGCAGAGGGAGAATAAAGCTGCAGAAAAAGTAGAATAAATCCCCCAAAACACCGAGAAAACTACAACACGCCACTGCTTCACATTGTGCAGCAACATGGCGCCGGAGAGCCTTTCATTAGAAGCTTGGTGGATGGATGCTAACAGTTAGCATCACAGATAGCACGATACTGTGTCTGTCTCCAAAGCTGAATAAATGCATTACATCTAGAATCATTGTGTGCATTAACAATGTTTTTAATCACGCAAAGTGCATTGATCACTGCGTTAAACCCTGTCTATGGTTAAACCCCTGGTGAAGCCTACACCAGACTCCATTAAAAAAGTCACACATTTAACATCATTTTTGCAGATTTCTTTAAAACATATGTGTTATTTATTAAAACATGAGGTATTATATTTTAAATACATCCAGCCTACAGTTTGGCGTACATACTGTCCAAAAAAAATCACACATTTTTGCTAAAAGTTAGCATCATAGATAGCAGGATACTCCATAGGTGGGTGTGTGTGTGTGTGTGTGTGGGTGTGTGTGTGTGTGTTAGGGCTGCTCAATTAATCGTATTTTAATCGCAATTACGATTTTGGCTTGCAACGATTATGAAAACAACATAATCGAAATAAAACGATTATTTTTATATTATTTAAAGAAAACATTCTTTATTGGTTTTTCAGTTGAATTATACTTAAAGTTCAAGGTAATCAACTGTTAACATACTGTTCACATTTTTTCTTTCAATAAATGGACGTTTTCAAAGTAAATGGATAATCGTTTTTAATAATCGTGATATCAATTATTCACCCAAATAATCGAGATTATGATTTTTGCCATAATCGAGCAGCCCTAGTGTGTGTGTGTGTGTGTGTGTGTGGTCTAGCCTTACTATACTTGTGGGGACCTAAATCTGTCTACAGTCACGTGTGGGGACTCGCCTCCCTTATGGGGACAAAATGGAGGTCCCCATAAAGGGGATCATTAATTTTAGGGTGAAGACTTGGTTAGGGTTAGGTTAAGGATAAGGGTTAGGCATGTGTTGGTTATGGTTAAGGTTAGGATTAGGGATGCTCCGATCGATCGGTCACCGATCGAGATCGGCCGATACTCACTCTCTACTGATCGATCGGTGCTCTCTAAACATGCCAGAGCCGATCGCATGACGTAAAATACATGACACTTTTCTCTGTGTGCGGCTAAACAAGCTCGCCAACATGGCTTCACCGGTCTGGCATTATTTTAAGGTGTCCGAAAAAGACAGTAAAATAGCGGTATGCAACGTGTGTGAAGCAGAAATCCTGCAGCTCCGCCCGCCGGACCGGTAAGCGGAGCGAAACACAGAGTTAGACCGAACACACTTAAATATTTGATCTACCTCTGGAACAAGCTACACTAGTCATTATACATATATGTATTCTTCACTGTCGGGTCACTCATTACTGGATCAGTGAGCCGCATGAGATACTGACAGGCTGTCAGGAGAGGGAGAGAGGGGGAGAGAGAGAGAGAGGGAGAGAGGAAAAGAGAGGGAGAGAGGGAGAGAGAGAGAGAGGGAGAGAGGAAAAGAGAGGGAGAGAGGGAGAGAGAGAGAGAGAGAGGGAGAGAGAGAGAGAGAGGAAAAGAGAGCGCTTCCGCTCATTTCTCCCGTGTTATTCTCCAAAGTGAATGTAAACTTGAATAATGTTCATCATTTGAATGTAATAATTAAGTTGTTGTTGTTTGTTGAAGCTCCAGTGAATGAGCATTAACTGAGTTTTAAACATCACTTTAAATGGCCCCCGCCCACTCGATCGGATCGGCGATCGGTATCGGCCGATACTGATTCCGGCGATCGGCCCCGAAATTGGCGATCGGAGCATCCCTAGTTAGGATAAGTTTCCAGGAAATGCATGTAAGTCAATGTAATGTCCCCTGAAGTGATGTATACATGGTATGTGTGTGTGTTTTAAACAGTCCAGTCTACAATTCGGCGTACATATTGTCCAAATATGACACATTTTTGCTAAATAATGACTGAAATCTAAGGTCCTGTTAATGCTGCTGGTTTGCAGTCAGATTCAGCTGGAAAACAGTGGAGGGCGATAGCGAGCCTATATATTTATACATATATTGTTTAACTGAAATAACTTTATTTGTCACCCGAGTAAACAAATGCCAATTTATAAAAAGTAAAATGTCACAAATACTGGTGCAGGAGTTTAGTTATTGAGCAGATGTGCAATCTGGCTTAAAATATGAGTTTGGGATGAATTCAATCAAGAGGATAAACGAACAAATTAACTTCATATTGTTTTGGTTTTTCTGTCATGAAGACCTTTACTGTTCTTTTTAAGGGTCCCATATGTACGTTGTTCCCTTGGACTCACATTGCAATACTTTTAATCAAATCAAGTTTTATTTATATAGCACATTTATAAACGATTTTTGGTCGAGCCAAAGTGCTGCACATATAATAAAAATAGCCTACAGTAGAGACACTTTACAGCAAATACAACAGCACAGATTGTTCAGAATATCAGTATGAGAAAAACGACACCCTCTATCCTTAGACCCTCTGTCCTTAGACCCTCTGTCCTTAGACCCTCTATCCTTAGACCCTCTGTCCTTAGACCCTCTGTCCTTAGACCCTCACATCGTACAAGGAAACACTTCCGGAGAAAACCCACAGTTTAAAGGGAACATGGGAGAAACCTCAGACAGAGCAACAGAGGAGGGATCCCTCTCCCAGGACGGACAGACGTGCAATAGATGCCGTGTGTAAATCGAAGAGATAATACATTTCACAGCATATAGACCGAATGTTAGGAAATGCATGTGTCTGTAATAAGAAGATGAATCCACGAGGATGTCAGCTAAAATCCTGTGGAAGCCATCAGGGAAGCAGCATGACGAGACCCAAGGCTGTTCTGTTCCGAACATCAGCGTATCCGGTCATTGTCCGGTAATTACCTGCTAACGGAAACTCTGCTACACAATTCTTATTATTTAAACATTTTCAAATTTGTCCGGTAAAATAAATTCTTTCCGGACATTTGATCGGCAAGAAAACATCCTAGCGGAAAGCCTGGTTCAGGTGTATCTGTATTTAAAATATTTGTCTTTTGCGACTTCTGCTTTTTTTAACGTCACATTAAAAACCTGAACTACGGTAGCCTCGAGCTTCCCTTCCTGTTATCATGACTCTGTGTTTGATATATTTGATGTTCCTTCCTCTCAGGCAGGATGAGCTCAGCAGCCGAGGAAGAGGAGGAGGAAGCTGCAGCGATAGAAACCGCCAAGTCAGTCGCACTCAGCCAGGAGAGAGACATCCTGCACTGTCCTCACAACGGTGGGCACACACACACACACACACACACACACACACACACACACACGTACACACACACACACTCTGTACATTTTAATTCACAATTGTTGATAGTACAGAAGATTGAATGTGTGTGTGTGTGTGTGTGTGTGTGTGTGTGTGTGTGTGTGTGTGTGTGTGTGTGTGTGTGTGTGTGTGTGTGTGTGTGTGTGTGTGTGTGTGTGTGTGTGTGTGTGTGTGTGTGTGTGTGTGTGTGTGTGTGTGTGTGTGTGTGTGTGTGTGTGTGTGTGTGTGTGTGTGTGTGTGTGTGTGTGTGTGTGTGTGTGTGTGTGTGTGTGTGTGTGTGTGTGTGTGTGTGTGTGTGTGTGTGTGTGTGTGTGTGTTTAGACGAGGACTCGGAGCCCCTTCAGAAGAAGATGTGTCTCTCTTCAGAAGAACAGGACGACTCGGACGCTGCTGAATTCTCAGTGGTCACTTTACCCAGTGAGAAAAACACTTTATACATTATCTCACAAACGCAGTGTGTAAAATGTAGTTTTAAAGAGGCCTTATTCTGCTTTTTTGGGGTTTCCCTCTCCTGTAGTGTATTCTATAGGTTTGTGTGCATGTCAATGGTCTGAAAAAGGGCTAAAATCCAAAGTTCCGGAACATAGTGACATCATTCGACGCTCCTATTGGCTAGCGCTCCAACACATTGTACGTGATAGGCTAAGGGGCGGGACATCTCTAAGTTGTTGACCAATCACAACAGAGCCGGCCACTTAACCAATCAGAGCAGACTGGGCTCTGGTTTCAGACAGAGGGTGAAAAGAGGTGCTGCAGCACTACATACTGATATACACCTGAACATCAGCAGGAGAGGACTCTTTAAAGTAGAGACACTACATACTGATATACACCTGAACATCAGCAGGAGAGGACTCTTTAAAGTAGAGACACTACATACTGATATACACCTGAACATCAGCAGGAGAGGACTCTTTAAAGTAGAGACACTACATACTGATATACACCTGAACATCAGCAGGAGAGGACTCTTTAAAGTAGAGACACTACATACTGATATACACCTGAACATCAGCAGGAGAGGACTCTTTAAAGTAGAGACACTACATACTGATATACACCTGAACATCAGCAGGAGAGGACTCTTTAAAGTAGAGACACTACATACTGATATACACCTGAACATCAGCAGGAGAGGACTCTTTAAAGTAGAGACACTACATACTGATATACACCTGAGCATCAGCAGGGGAGGACTCTTTAAAGTAGAGACACTACATACTGATATACACCTGAACATCAGTAGGAGAGGACTCTTTAAAGTAGAGACACTACATACTGATATACACCTGGACATCAGCAGGAGAGGACTCTTTAAAGTAGAGACACTACATACTGATATACACCTGAACATCAGTAGGAGAGGACTCTTTAAAGTCGAGACACTACATACTGATATACACCTGAACATCAGCAGGAGAGGACTCTTTAAAGTAGAGACACTACATACTGATATACACCTGAACATCAGCAGGAGAGGACTCTTTAAGTACTGTTTTACCTGGTATCTGTAACATCTTCCTCTTCTTCAGTGTCAGAGAGCGATGAAGGCTTCGAGGTGACGATGACGGCAACAGCAGACGCTGATCTCTCTGATGAAGAAGTCGATCACATTCAGGTGATTAACTTCTTCTACATCCTAAATGAACCAAACCTTTTCAAGTTCATCACTTCACTCTCAACTTAGTGTGTGTGTGTGTTGGTGTGTATGTTTGTGTTTGTGTTTGTGTGTGTGTGTTTGTCTTGCTATTCTTGGTTTGTTCTTGTGTGGACCATCCCCTGACATACAACCTTACTTTTGAGGACATTTCTTTTTGTGAGGACCTTTTGGCCGGTCCACACAAGCAAAATGCTTGAAACTTCTAGGTTGAGCTTATTTGGTTCAATTGAATGCTCTGTGTGAATTTCAGAAACTGTCCTCATTGACATAGAAAACTCAGAAAAGTGTGTGTCGGCCAGCGCTCTTGGGCTCCCCTATAGGGCATTGCAGGACTGGCAGGTGGAATTTTCTGATTGGCTAATTTCAGTCATGTGAGACCATGACAGTAAGGCTGCAGAGGAACAAACTATAAACTAGAGACATGCAGTACATTTAAACTAGAACAAAACTGAAAATATATATTTTAAGAAAAGATTACGTTTATTTTTTCTACAAATTAGATTATAAGGTATTATTAAAATGAAACTGTGAACAAAAAATTCCAGTGCAACTGATAGAAAATGTAGAATTTAGAACTACAATAAAAATGACTAATTGTTTTATGTGGAAATGCACTGCGAGGATTGCTTTTTTAAATTTCGTTGTACCTGGTGTGATGACAATAAAGGAATTCTAATACTAATACTAAAAACACTGATATAATTGCTTACATAGTTGGAATATAACTAAGTACATTTAAAAAAAAAAAGTCTACATTAGTTTAAATTTAAATAAAATGATGTAAATTCTAAACAATTGATTGGAGTAAGTAATTTACCCAACTTTAAATTCTCTAGTTGCAGTCCTATACAAAACAGTTCAAATGAGCTCTGCCTCATTATCATTTTTTTTGGAACCTGGATACTGATTACTCCCAATATAACAATATTAGAGTTTTTTAATAGAGAGGCGAGGTCCCTCCCCTTCCGGTGGACCTCCATGGGACCTTATTTCGGAAAAATGATGTATTGAAGCAGGGGTAGACATTAAGGGTAAAATGTCACTGGCCCGGAGTATTCGTCCAAAAAAAATCGACACATTTATTGCAATAGCAATTTATGCACTAACTACATTACTACTTGTACTACAACATTTGAATCATCAGTTCTTCCTCATTTTCCTCAATTGTTCACATTTGGTTTATTAAAATAATGATATTGTGGTCATTGTTAAAAAATGTCTGCTATTATTATGAGTATTATTATTTGTATAATGCGCTTTCTGCCTTCCTGTCATTAGGAGTTAGAAATGTAATGGCTATAGATTAGATTAGATCCTTCATTCTCCTAAACTGCTGGGACATTTCCCTAAAGCCAATACCTTTATATTGTCTACTCTTCACTTACTTGTCAGCATAGGTCGGCATTGATGTACAGAGCCGACTAAAGAAGACCTTGTTTATATTGGCATCATATTGAGAGGTGCAGTGACGCGTCCTAAAACCAGGAAGTAAGCTGCTGGTTCCCTCGACAACAAGCAATGGGATTTCTCCACAGGGTTTTGGAAAATAGCTGGAAATAAGGTCTGTGGAAAACAAACCTGTTTGATAAATGCACGTTTTGTTCAACCGGATAATCTCCACATGTCTACCCTACTTTTATAATGTTCGAATCATAAATCTAATCGATAGATTATAAAAGGGTTTTAGGACGCGTCACTGCACCACTAGAAGCCAACTCTATCCATCAAGCTGAAACTTTCTCTCCCTCTTCTTCTCATGCTCCCTGTCACTCTCCTTTAACTCCTCCGGTGACTTTCTTTTATTTGAAGATTGTTTTTTTGCCCGGCGCTTGGCCGGCTACCGCTGGTATTAAAAACATGTTGGCGAATGGTTACGTGGCGCGACAGTCTGTAGCGAAGGAGCGCGCTCCCGCTCACGGGAGCCTGCTCGCGCTGCGCTCCGCAGCAAACAGCTGTTTGCTTTTCACCCAACACCAACAACCGACTCACGAAACGCTATGTTGTAGCGTTAATAAACGAAACAATTTAACAAAATTGCTAGTCAAAATACCAATACCACAGGAAACATTTTTTTTAGTGGCAAGTGGAAAGTACGTTATGCTGGCCCGGGGTGTCTAAATAGTGCTTCCGGGCCAGCGGGCCATTTATAATGTCGAGCCCTGATTGAAGTCAATGGAGAGAGAAAGATTATCTTTCGATCCCGTTTGAATTGTGCCACGAATTACACATATGTTGTTTGTCAATTTAAAAGATAATTTTGCAAGTAAAAAAAAAAAAGAAAAGTGTTTTAAAACTGTGAAGTAACACATTTTTTTGTGTGAAACGATCAACGAACTACATCTCTGGTCTCGCACAACAACACACGTCACCAAGATGGCCGTCACTACTGTCTTGCCAAAAAAGGGATTGACTACCCTCACTATCACCACAATGAAACACGTCCAGAAGAATGTCATGCAAAGCTGCCTGCCTGCCTTTGATTCTCCCTGAACTGCCTGATCTTTTTAATGTTCAATGTCAACCATTTGTGCAGATAGCGTGAAGTAGAAAAGATCGCCGATGCTAATGTGGCGTTAGCGTTAGCATGTCTCCACAGGGGGCATCCGGGCTTAAATGGTGTATTATAGAATGATCACACCGGTGTGACAGTACTCTTCAAAGGGTTCACGAAATATGACTACTACTCTTACTGTTTAACATTTTGGGTTACTTAATGTTACTTCATGTTAAGGCTAATACAAATGACAAGGCTAAGCCGGCTGTAATGCTAACTAACGTGCTTGCTACTAGCTAGGTAGATAACTTGATCCAGCCACTCCTGGTCCTTTCATCAGACGGGAAGCGAATGGGCTTCCGGTTGGTGCTCCTCCGTGTACACACGTATGTGGAAACGAGGCGTAACAGTCTTAAACAGCGGCACAAGTCGTTAGTCTGTTGTTATTTAACACTGGCTATCAGCTGTCATCAATCCTTAGGCTAAACATGTTGTGATATCAGGCAAAAACGCAAGTTAGATCAAAGTGAAAAATACACTGGTAAAAAACGGTAGATGCAACAGTGTTATTGATTAGAGAGACCTACTGCGGTGGCTATCGCTATCCGGAAACCCTTTTCAGCAAATGCTGCTAAAACTGTGGCTAAAAGTTTACTACATCAATCTGGATAACAGTAATAAGCCATAAACTTTGTGTATAAAAGTGCATAGGTGGTTCTTAAATTCAATTCAATTTGGCTTCGTAAGTATAGGAGCAACATTAAGTACGGCTCCGTCAGCTGCTAGTAGGCCGCCATTGTTGATGATATGTACAATATACGTAGCGGCTTAAACGGTGACGTCATGACGTAGCTCCTACAGGGCTCTTGTCAGTGGAAAAGCAAACTGGTTCAAAGTTGCGAACCAATTGCGAACCGTTCTAGCACCAGCACAGAGCTAGAACGGTTCTTATTTCCTTTCTAGCTCCGTGTCTGTTCTGTTTTGTTGTCCATTCGGAAATGCAGTTTTCTGAATGAAATAATGGAAAACTATTTTTGGTGCGTTTTTATCCGATTAATCCTAAAAATAATCAACAGATTAATCGATTATCAAAATAATTGTTAGTGGCTCCCCTGCTGTAATTCTACTTTGTTTCTCAAAAGCAAGATGAGCACAACTCCGATACAATCCACTGTTGTTGTTGTTTTTCCGTTAAGGTTTTTCGTGCCATGTGGCTTTATAAAGGAGGGGCGTAAACGATGACGCAATGACGCAGCTCCACTCGGGAACTGGGCAGTGTGAAACAGGTTCCCAACTGCGAACGGGCTCCGAGCCATCAAAGCACCAGCACGGAGCTAAAGCCAAACTGGTTTTTGGTGTGAAAGGGGCATAGGTTCCTCTGAGACTTGTCTTATTTTGGATTTATCCATGGTTAACACACTGAGAATAGGATTAGGAACATTATTTAAACTTGCAAGACTGCTGGAGTCCCTCATGTTAGAGTCATTATTTCAAGATCAAACATCGTTTTAAAATGTCTAAATACAGTCAAGATTTTCATTAAGAGCGACTTCCTCCTCGTGTGGCATTTTTGAATTATTTCAAGTTTTACAACGGACCATGTGGATCTTAGTATTGTACTCGTATTGACGTTGAACGCATCATTGGAACACTCTACTACCGGAACAGGCGGATGCAGCAGCGACAGGACGAGATGTAAAACGGGAGAGAACCGGAGACCATTAAACAATTGTACAAGTATTTAAGGTAAGGCAATGTTCATGTTATAAGATAGTCTAAAGAAAAGTGTTTGGTAAATTAAGTGTGGGCTGGCTGTCTGGTATATTAATCTACTGAATTACACTGTTTAGCTAACTTTACATTCAATGACTATGCTAGTTGCTAAGCTAACCTCTGAAACACGGGGCTTATCTCGAGGTAAAGTGTTCGTCCATCTCAGTAAGTTAAACCAGACCAGTGTAGGTTTCAAAGTTACACTGGATGGAGATTTGCCTTAAAAGTATTTCTGTGACCAGATCAATAATCTGTGTGTAAATGTGTAATGTAAATGTAAGAAATGCAACTCCCAAAATTATTTTGCAATTTTAAAACAATTTCGCCGTTTTTTATTTCAAAATATGTAATTCACCTGAATCGTGTATATCCGATTAGTTATTATTTTTGAGGGGTGGGGGGGTTGGTGAGGCGGACTATAGTTGGATGAATGCAGGCGGCTGTCTTTTCCGGAGCAAAGCGAACTGCAGACTGGCTCCCGTATGCACAATACAGACTTTCTCGGTCGGCACATTTCGATAACATGTTTATAAAAGACACATTCTCACTCGTCACATATTAACGATCGGTCAGGGCCCCTTCACATCACCTTATTTCGCACTGGGTACTCTTCGAGCATCAGTTTTCAACGGGCCCCATAGCAACCTGGTCTCACAAAAATACGTGAAATTAACACGACTCTAACACCGCATAACGTGATGAGGACACGTATTAAATTACGTGTCCCCACCACGCGTTATTTGATACGTGTACTAGGGATGGGAATTTGAAAGCAATATTCGACCCCCCAAAAAACGGTTAACCGATTAACCGAAATGTACATATCCTACAAAAAAAAAAAATGTGTGGGAAAAATGTGGGATTTTTTTTTTACAAAAAATAAAATAAAAATGTATTATTATTATATTATTCGGTGAGCGGAGCAAAACACAACTTTAGACCTAACACATTTAGCTATGGCACTGTCATATACATTGAATTATTCCATTTGATAATATGTAATCAACTTAGGCACCCCACCCAAAAAAAACATATTTAAAAAAATAAAAAATTACAATAAAAATATTCATAACTCATATTCTCATATTCGAAAAACTGAATAATTTTGAATATTCGATTAATCGTTCCCATCCCTAACGTGTACCCACCACGTTATTTGATACGTGTATCCACCACGTTATTTGATACGTGTACCCATCACGTAATGCAGTGTTAAGGAGTCATGTTAATTTCACATATTTTGGACATTTCATTGACATTATAAAAAATAAAATAAAATATGTGAGACTTAGTGTGGTGTGTGAAGTGCTTCCTCCACACTGTCATATAGATAATATAAAATATAATGTTATAATATAATATACAGTCTGTTATATATATATATATATATATTTTATATTTCTCTTCCTGTTCTTCTCTCAAAGGCCCTCTAATGCAAAGCGGTCCAACAGGAGGGCTGAACTAATGGAGCATTCAGAAGGTATGGCTGGGACACTTTGATGTCTGTTAGCATGATGAATCAAAGCTAATGCTAAGGTGATTTCTTCTCTCCTTGTAGAAGAAGCCGACCTGCTGACCTCCACGAAGAGACGCTCGCAGCAGCCAAAGAGGGCTGAGACAGCAGGTACGTTTCATGTACTCACAACAGGATTATATTCAATATCCATAATATGAATAGACATAGTGTTTTGATGCTTACAGAGGACAGAGATAACGGTTGTTAGAGATTGTTATACTACCAAGCTGCCACCAAGCACATACACTCAAAAGCACAATCATCCATAAATAATATAAATACATTTGCTGGACTGAATAATTGTTCCAACAGTGAGGACGACCTCTTTTACATTTGTGATTTCTGTTTCAGGTGCAGGCCTTGGACCTCTAAAGAAAAAGCAGCAGTCTGGCGCCAACTCGGAAGAGAGAGGAGTGGGAGGAGAGGAGCTGAACCATGGAGATTCCACAGTGGAAAAAGGATGCAGTCCCTTGACCACACATTTGGTCACAGCCCTGTGTAATTCATCCGCCCTGTCTTTAGTCAAATTGGCCTTCTTTGCCAAGGTGAATGGGGTCCTTGTTGTAGCTGGAGAGTAGGTTCAAACCCCACTGCAGTCAGCATGTCGTTGTGTCCCTGAGACTCTTCACCCCAAATTGCTCCTGTGGGGATTGTCCACAGTATTGAGTATGTGAGTCGCTTTGGATAAAAGCGTCTAACAAGTAACATGTAAAAAATAAAAATAAATAAATAATTGTCTCCAAATCGCCGTGGCCAGGGATGCCCACCCTGCCGGATGATGTGCTTGGCACTGGGTCACGCAAGCAGTCGAACACGGTGCATCCCTCTGCTTTTAAGTGTATGCCGTGCGTCGCCAGGTGCTTCATTAAATTGGACGTGTTCCCCCCTTAACACGCAATTGTTTTCAAACATTTGCTGTATGTCGCGCTGTTTGAATCTTTTAGACTGAAATACAGCCACACTTTAGACCGTTTAGCTTTCGGCATTTTCACCGTGTTTGTAGATACGAGCTAACGGTACCCTACCTGCAGCTATCAGAGCGAGTGTAATGTTGTTAATTGGCGATGGCACGCAGGTGACGTGTGGCGGTGATGCTTCTGTTGTGTGTAACCCGACACCTCAGGCACCGAAATCTCCATTGCCATTCGGTCTGGTTAGTACCGGTCATATATGGCACCGGGTTCCGGTACCCAACCCTTAAGTTACATAACCCTGAGTAAGTGAACATATCTACATAGAAATATTTGTTGTCTTTGAGTCTGTGAAATTACAAATATTCAAGGTTCATGATACAAATATTTCATTTTAAAATATTATAATTTGTATTTAATACAATTGTGCCATTTAATTGTTTTTATGATGCTTAGTTTTGGCTGCAAAATGCTGGACTTGTATTTCCTGTTTTGATACATACACACACTTCCGCCTAGCAACAGCGAAAAAAAAGTAAAACATTGGATTTACTTCTAATCTGAAGTGATATTCTGACTCTCTCCCCCCTCCTAGTGGTACTTTAGTTGTTTGCACCATTCCAGCCTCAGTGGAAGTGGTGGCCCACACAAACCCTGTAGAAACACATGGTCCTCGCACAGCATTAGAAACATGTATGTGTGTGTGTGTGTGCATGCATGCGTGTGTGTGTGTGTGTGTGTGTGTGTGTGTGTGTGTGTGTGTGTGTGTGTGTGTGTGTGTGTGTGTGTGTGTGTGTGTGTGTGTGTGTGTGTGTGTGTGTGTGTGTGTGTGTGTGTGTGTGTGTGTGTGTGTGTGTGTGTGTGTGTGTGTGTGTGTGTGTGTGTGTGTGTGTGTGTGTGTGTGTGTGTGTGTGTGTGTGTGTGTGTGTGTGTGTGTGTGTGTATAGATTCTGCAGGAGGAGGAAGAGGACTGCCCTTGTCCTTGTCCTGATCAGAAGTCTGAAGTGTCTCCTGTCAGCCAGGCCTGGTTCACTACCAAGGAAGACAAAGACACACTGACTAACAAAGGTAACACACACACACACACACACACACACACGAGAAAAAAATGTGGATAAAAGTGTTGGATTTTTTGCTTCCCTTTGCAAGTTTGAATAAATAAATATATCTAATTTCACTTAAAAATCCCGGAGTTTATTTATTTTTGGATTTTGTTTTTGCTCTGAATATACTTCTTAAATTCCCAAATATTTCAGTTTGATCTCTGAATATTTCCCCATCCCCCTTGCTCTTTAATTTGATTCATTCTTTAACTACAACGGCCCTTATTTGCTTATATATCATCAAACACAGTAGCTAGTTTAATAGTAATTTCTTATTTAGCAGATTGATTAAACTGTATTATTTTTTATTAACATAACAATTGGGTCATGCATAATAAAATTATTCCTTTATAACGAGTAAATAAATCCTTGATAAGTCTTTATTTTAACATTTCCTGTCTTCAGGTCACAAGTGGAAGCAGGGCATGTGGGCGAAAGAGGAGATCAACATCCTGATGAACAACATCGATCGATACGTGAAGGTACGGTTAAACACTTGAATGAATTTCCCACGGTGTAAATATTATACTATTTTTTATTATATATGTTGCATTGTTGGAGGAGCTCAGATCAGAAGAATGTCATTGCCATTTCTACTCTGTAGCTTCTGTGCATGACAATAAAACCTGTGTGTGTGTGTGTGTGTGTGTTTCAGGCGCGAGGCATCGAGGATCCTGCAGAGATAATCTTCGAGATGTCCAAAGAGGAGAGGAAGGACTTTTATCGCTCCGTGGCGCTCGGGTTAAACCGGCCGCTGTTCGCCATTTACAGACGAGTTCTCCGCATGTACGACAACCGGAACCACGTCGGGAAGTGAGTTTCATTATTAAATCTTCTTCGTGCAAAGAGTTAGCATTAAGGGACATATTTTAAGAGTTTTGGAAAAAAATTATTTCGACTTTTTGTTCATTTTATCCTTTTTTTAAGGAATAGTCTTTTATATTAGATTTTTAACTTTTCTTTTTAAAATATCAATTTTTTTGTATTCTTATTTTTCACACAGTTTTTCATTCTTATTTGTATTTATTAATAAATGTGGGGAAACACTGCAGTGACATCACTACGGAACACAGTGACATCACTATAGAACACAGTGACATCACTACGGAACACAGTGACATCACTACAGAACACAGTGACATCACTAAGGAACACAGTGACATCACTCACGAACACAGTGACATCTCTACGGAACACAGTGACATCACTACGGAACACAGTGACATCACTACGGAACACAGTGACATCACTAAGGAACACAGTGACATCACTACGGAACACAGTGACATCGCTAAGGAACACAGTGACATCACTAAGGAACACAGTGACATCACTACGAAACACAGTGACATCACTAAGGAACACAGTGACATCACTACGGAACACAGTGACATCACTACGGAACACAGTGACATCGCTAAGGAACACAGTGACATCACTAAGGAACACAGTGACATCGCTAAGGAACACAGTGACATCGCTAAGGAACACAATGACGTTACAAACACAGTGACATCACTACGGAACACAGTGACATCGCTAAGGAACATAATGACATCACAAACACAGTGACATCACTACGGAACACAGTGACATCGCTAAGGAACACAATGACATCACGAACACAGTGACATCGCTAAGAAACACAGTGACATCACGAACACAGTGACATCACTAAGGAACACAGTGACATCGCTAAGGAACACAGTGACATCACTAGGGATGGGTTTCGTTAAGGTTTTAACGGTACTACTACTTTTATCGATACCTCTTATTGGTCCGGTCTTTTAACGGTACTCTTATCGGTTCTTTTGGAGAAAAAAAAAAGGTTAACAAATTGTGAACAAAACTAACATTGCTTTTTATTTAAATTAAATACATAATATTTCACATAAAAAGAAACAACAGTGTTTTAACAAATGGTATTAAATAATCTGATGACTGAACTGTAAACAGAATAGCTGAAACTTTAACGAACTAAATACCTCAGTTTCCTCTAATCATTATCCCATGTTTGTATCATTGAGTTAACTCCGTGTGTTGCTGCTAGCATACATAACACCTGACGTGGAAACGTTACTCGTGGATGGGGCTACAGAGCTGCTAGAAAGACAGTCGAACCCGGTGCATTCCTCCGTCTGGATGTGGAGCACTTTTGCTAAATGTTTAGACAAATAGCTCGTGTTACCGCCCTGACATGCTAAACTCTTATTGCACTTTTGGTAACGAGCATTCTCCACATCGAGACCGGTAAAGTTTAACCACCTCGGAGCGAGTTCTCTCCACCATCTCCTCCGTGTGTGTGTTGCTGCATGTAGCAGCTGTGTGTGTGTAAACTGCCCCGCCCCCTCAGGCAGGGGAGAGAGAGAGATCTCTCGTCTGGATTGGAAAGATCGAAAATACTAAAAATAATCATCGACGCATTTTGCTGTCTTTTTGCGTATTAGAAACGGAGTTGGCGAAACTAAAACTGCAAAAAAAATTGTGTAGAATATGACATATATGTTTTACAGTACCGATAAAAAGACCGATAACGTCGAAGCTTAACGGCACCACGGACTTTAATAATTCAGCCCCGGGGCCCCTTTAATACCGGGGCTCGGTACCCATCCCTAGACATCACTACGGAACACAATGACATCACAAACACAGTGACATCACTACGGAACACAGTGACATCACTACGGAACACAGTGACATCGCTAAGGAACACAATGACATCACAAACACAGTGACACCACTACGGAACACAGTGACATCACTACGGAACAGAGTGACATCACTACGGAACACAGTGACATCACTACGGAACACAGTGACATCACTAAGGAACACAGTGACATCACTACGGAACACAGTGACATCGCTAAGGAACACAATGACATCGCTACGGAACACAGTGACATCACTACGGAACACAGTGACATCACTACGGAACACAGTGACATCGCTAAGGAACACAATGACGTCACAAACACAGTGACATCACTACGGAACACAGTGACATCACTACGGAACACAGTGACATCGCTAAGGAACACAATGACATCACTACGGAACACAGTGACATCACTACGGAACACAGTGACATCGCTACGGAACACAGTGACATCACTACGGAACACAGTGACATCGCTACGGAACACAGTGACATCACTACGGAACACAGTGACATCACTACGGAACACAGTGACATCACAAACACAGTGACATCACTACGGAACACAGTGACATCACTACGGAACACAATGACATCACAAACACAGTGACATCACTACGGAACACAGTGACATCGCTAAGGAACACAATGACATCACAAACACAGTGACATCACTACGGAACACAGTGACATCACTACGGAACACAGTGACATCACTACGGAACACAATGACATCACTACGGAACACAGTGACATCACTACGGAACACAGTGACATCACTACGGAACACAGTGACATCACTACGGAACACAGTGACATCGCTAAGGAACACAGTGACATCGCTAAGGAACACAATGACATCACGAACACAGTGGCATCACTACGGAACACAGTGACATCACTACGTAACACAGTGACATCGCTAAGGAACACAATGACATCGCTACGGAACACAGTGACATCACTACGTAACACAGTGACATCTCTACGGAACACAATGACATCACTACGGAACACAGTGACATCACTACGGAACACAGTGACATCGCACATACATATCAGCAGATTGAGGCTCTATAGATAATTGTTCTGAATACTTCTTTTTTTTGTCTTTTTATTATTATTTTTCCTCCCAAATATATAATTTATTTTTTCTTAAACACTAAATTGGCTTTTTATTCTTATTTTTAATCTTATTTTTCTTCTAAATGCATGTCAACGCATGCAATTAATAATAAAAAAATCAAATGTATAATTATTCTTCTTATAAGTGCAAATGCCTAAAACTCAACAATAACTCCTGCTGAATATTAAACCGTTTGAGTTTCTCTCCCGAAGGTATACTCCCGATGAGATCGAGAAGCTCAGAGTGTGAGTGAACCCTCTGCGTCTCGTATTTTAACATAAAAACATTCATATATTGTCAAACGTTACCTGAGTCTCTGTTTCTGTTTCCTGTGTTCAGGCTGAGGGAGACACACGGGAACGACTGGGCGACGATCGGCTCGGCTCTCGGTCGCAGCGCCTCGTCCGTTAAAGACCGCTGCCGCCTGATGAAGGACACCTGCAACACAGGTAATCAATCAATCAATCAACTTTTTTAACAGGTAGAAGAAGACATACTTTATTAATCCCTCACAAGGACATTTCTTTACGCAAGTCGAGACTTTACAAGCATTAACTTCAATATTCTCTGAGGTTATAAAGTCATACATTACTTGGGTTAACCTCAGTGCACCGTTTCCCGTTTTACTAATTTCATTCCAATTTCTTAGAATTTACAATATTGTGACAGTGGTGGATTTGTGAGATTTTTGTTTTATGTTCTGAGACTATAAAGAAATACATTTAGAAAAAAAACAAAGTAAAAAGTTATGAGTGTTTTTTAAATGTAGCATCTTTCTTTTCTTTTCTACATAGATTCAATCCTATAATATCCACATTTCAGGAAAAAAAGTTTTTTGACGAGTTTTTGTTGTCTTGTTTTCCGCATAATTATGACTTCCAAACTTTATAAATGTTCTGATTCTTTTCTAATAATTGCTTACGTAAATTCACGACTTTGATATTCTGAGACTAAAGAAATACATTTACAAAAAAAAGAAGTTAAAAAGTAGTGTTTTTTTTTTTTTTTTTTGAGAATTTCTTTTCGAAATTAGGCGCTTTCACACCGGATTACTTTTCTCAGGAATAGTTCCAATAGTTCCTGGGATTTTACTAGAAATCCCCTTTTCAGTCCCTGCTAGAGAGCAGGGACTTTCCTGGGGAGAAGAAGGTTCCAATTTCTGATTGGCTGGGCGAATTGCAAACCACGCCCCATAAAACTCCGAAAAGATTTGTGAAGCCGCCATTTTATTTGCTCGCATTAGCATTATTAGCATTAGCCCAGAGCACAAACGGAGAGAGACTAACTTGTGGCAACACAAAAGAAAACATGGGAGCGGTGGAGATGAGGAGGTTCTGGCGATTTACTCGGAAGGCTTCAGTAGAAGCTGCTGGGAGTCCCAGCAGCTTCTACTGAAGCCAGTCCCAACTCCGGGGACTTCCGGCCGGCGACTTCGGGTGGCAGTATACGCCGTGAAGTGGTTTGCGGCCTGCCAGTAAACCCAAAGCAGAAGAAGAAGAAGAAGTGACGTCAGCGACTTCATTTGCCTAATACTCCCTCAGGGAACTTATTCCGGTGTGAACGCGATCTGCCAGATAGTTCCGGGGAACTAAGGTCCGAGAACTATTCCTGGGAAAAGTACTTGGTGTGAAAGCGCCTATAGATTTAATCCTAAAATATCCACATTTTAAGAAAAAAATCTCCGGTTTTTTATTTTATTCTAATTCATTTTTGTTGTCTTTTTGCTGCATAATTATGACTTCCAAACTTTATAAAATATTCAAATAATCTCCTCGTAAATTCACGACTTTGATATTCTGAGACTATCAAGAAATACATTTACAAAAGTAATGAGTGCTTTTTTTAAATGTAGCAACTTTTTTTCTTTTCTACATAGATTTCTTCCTAAAATATCCAAATTTTAGGAAGAAATCTTTTATGACTTCCAAACTTTATAAAATATTCAAATTATCTCCTCATACTTTTCTCGTAAATTCACGACTTTGGTCTCCAAAATTATCCGAACCAAAGCCTCTCTGCATCTTGTCTTGGTTAAACTTAATTAGGTCTTTTTCCTCAGGTAAATGGACGGAGGAGGAGGAGCGGCGGCTCGCTGAGGTCGTGTACGAGATGTCGGGCGTGAAGCCGGGCTTGGCGGTGACGGGAGGCGTTTCCTGGGCAACGGTGGCCGATCTGGTGCGAACGAGGTCCGAAAAACAGTGTCGGTCGAAGTGGTTAAACTACCTGAACTGGAAACACAGCGGCGGGACGGAGTGGATGAAGGAGGACGACGTCAACCTCATACACAGGTAACCAGAGCGGGTTTTACTCTACGTGGAGAGGAGATTCTGCTTCTTTTTAAGATAAATTAAGTGTTTAAAAAGCCGCTTTGATCCGCTGCATCGACACAAAGCTGAAAACAGGCTGTTCTTCTGACAAACTTTAAAAACACTGTAAAATACCTGAAAAATGTATAAAATATTGACCAAGAAATATGAGTCTGAATATGTCTAGGTGGTGAATTAATCATAACTGTATGGGAGTCATCAGTTGGGGTCTAATTACACGAATCATAGACAAATCCACCCCAAAATGTAATGGCTTTCAAATTGTAGAAAAGCAAAAGACATTTGAATAAAAGGGGAGAGGGCATTGTTCATGTTTAAAAAGCCTCTTTGATCCGCTGCATCGACACAAAGAGGAAAACAGGCTGTTGTCCTGAGAAACTCTGAAAATACTGTTCAGAGAAACGCGGTTCTCACAGGATAGCAACATAGAATAAAGTATGAAAAATACCTTGAAAAAAATCCTGAAAAATGTATAAACTAATGTCTGAATATGTCTCTAAACGTTCCAAAGAAATATATAAAAATTGTCTGAAAATACATTGGAAAATGTGGATTTATTTGAAAAATCCCACGACAGATTTCCGTAAGAACAAGTAAAAATTGTATAAAAAAACTAATTTGATGATCTTAAAGAATATGATGCATTGCTGTTGATTTAAACCAGCCATCAAGTATATACATAGGACTCAAAATGAGTATAACCTTGAACATGGGAGGCGTGTGGTGCAGTGTTCAACAGGTACAGGTTCAAACCCCACTGCAGTCAGCATGTCGAGACACTTCACCCCAAATTGCTCCTGTGGGGATTGTCCACAGTATTGAGTATGGAAGTCGCTTTGGATAAAAGCATCTAACAAGTGACATGTAATGTAATGTAACATCTACACGTGTAAAATCAGGAGAAATACGTTAAAAAATGCCCAAAATAACACCCCAAATATATGTACAAAATGATGTTGAAAATGTAAGAACAATGCCTTGAAAATTGTAAGAAAACCTTCTATGAAAATATGTGTTCTAAACGGTGTGTTCCAGGATATTGGAGCTGCAGGTGGAGGAGGAGAACGAGATAAAGTGGGAGGATCTGGCCGGCGGCTGGAGCAGCGTTCGGTCGCCTCAGTGGCTTCGATCCAAGTGGTGGAGCATCAAGAGACAAGTGTCCAACCACAAGGAGATCCCCTTCAACGGTACAACACACAGCTCGGATGTATCAACAGCAGCACTGACATTTATGTTAGAATTGCACAAGAATAAATATAATAAATTGCACTAGAATTGCGGTAAAATATACATGTGTTTATTTCACTAGAATTAAAGCAATTTTTCACTAGAATAATGCGTTAAAATGAATGTAAGAATTTCACTCTAATAACCTGTGTGTGTGTGTGTGTGTGTGTGTGTGTGTGTGTGTGTGTGTGTGTGTGTGTGTGTGTGTGTGTGTGTGTGTGTGTGTGTGTGTGTGTGTGTGTGTGTGTGTGTGTGTGTGTGTGTGTGTGTGTGTGTGTGTGTGTGTGTGTGTGTGTGTGTGTGTGTGTGTGTGTGTGTGTGTGTGTGTGTGTGTGTGTGTGTGTGTGTGTGTGTGTGTGTGTGTGTGTGTGCTCAGTCCTCCTAAAGGGTCTACGGGAGCTCATCGCTTCTTCACAATCAGGAAGTCCTTCCTCTTCCTCCTCGCTGCAAATCCGATTCAACCGATTGGACGAGAGCAGTGGAAGCCCCTCCCCCTCCTCTGTGGCGGCGCTGCAGATTCCCGTACAGATCACACACCTGGGTGAGAAAGAGAGGAAGACTTAATCCCCAAAACATTTCTCTTTACGCTGACAACACCCTCCTATTTTTTATGTACTTATTTCCTGTGTCTCGTTAATTTACAGATTCGTCAGCAGCAGCCAACGATAGTGAAACCATCACCGGAGCCTTGCAGACCTTCGAGATCCTGCCTGTAAACACATATTCACACAATAACATCATATAATAAATATACCGATAAATCTGCTATTAGTAGATGCTAGCTGTCTGGAATAAGACGCTAGCTGTCTGGAATAAAATGCTAGCTGTCGTAAGTAAGATGTTAGCAATCTGAAATAAGATGTTAGATGCTAACTGTCGTAAATAACATCATATAATAAATATACCGATAAATCTGCTGTTAGTAGATGCTAGCTGTCTGAAATAAGACGCTAGCTGTCTGACATAAGATGCTAGCTGTCTGGAATAAGACGCTAGCTGTCTGACATAAGACGCTAGCTGTCTGACATAAGACGCTAGCTGTCTGACATAAGATGCTAGCTGTCTAGAATAAGACGCTACCGGTCTGAAATAAGATGCTAGCTTTTGTAATTAAGATGCTAGATGTCGAAAATAAAATGCTAGCTGTCTGGAATAAGATGCTAGCTGTCGTAAGTAAGACGCTAGATGTCTAAAATAAAATGCTAGCAATCTGAAATAAGATGTTAGATCATATAATAAATATACCGATAAATCTGCTGTTAGTAGATGCTAGCTGTCTGAAATAAGACGCTAGCTGTCTGAAATAAAATGCTAAATGTCTGACATAAGACACTAGCTTTCTCTAGCTGTCTGAAATAAGACGCTAGCTGTCTGACATAAGACACTAGCTTTCTCTAGCTGTCTGAAATAAGACGCTAGCTGTCTGAAATAAGATGCTAGCTTTCTCTAGCTGTCTGGAAGAAGACACTAGCTGTCTGACATAAGATGCTAGCTTTCTCTAGCTGTCTGGAATAAGACGCTAGCTATCTGATATAAGATGCTAGCTGTCGTAAATAAGACGCTAGACGTCTAAAATAAAATGCTAGCAATCTGAAAGAAGATGTTAGATGCTAACTGTCGTAAATAAGATGCTATCTCTCTGAAATAAGATGCTAGCTATCTGAAATAACTATGTAATTTAAGTCTTAGCTGTTCATGAAAGAAAAGTGTCCCCATCACTGCTCTGTTTTTATATTTTGTATGTATTTGTTTTCCAGTCGTTCCACCTGCAGCCCACAGGAACCCCGGGGACTTACTTCCTGCAGACGACGTCCAATCAGGGCCTGAGTTTAGGCAATAACAGCACGGTTACCCTGACGACAGGCTCCTCCCCCTCATCACACGAACACATCATCCTGCACAGCCTGTCGGTCAGTAATAATACGTATAAATAGGAACACGTGTATAATTGTCGGAAAGTAACTATTGAGGTACTTGTACTTAAGTATTCCACTAATTTTCAAAGGGAAATATTGTGTTGTACTTTTACTACATTTTATTTGTTTATAAATACAATACAAATTGTTTGGTATTAGTACTTTTACCTAAGTGAATGACCTGAATACTTCTTCGAGCACTGATAATATAGGTGATAATACATAATAAGTATTTTTTATGTGATTATTTTATGTTATTTTGATCATTTTCTGTGTTTCCTCCTCAGACTGACGGCCTCTGTTCTAGCGACGGTGTCATCATCCAAACGGTCACATCTGACTCCGCCTCCTCAAACCCTCTCGGCCAATCACAGCTGGAGGAAGAGGGGCAGAACCAGGAGGATCGCCTCGGCAACGAGAGTCTCCTTGAGGGTTCTGTGAGCGTTGTCGCGGAAACTCAGGAGCCAATCACAGAAGGCTTCACTGACAAGGTACATTTTCTTTAAGATATTTGTAAAAATTATAAATATATAATTACCAGTATAGTATTTATTTACATATTCCAACCTAGTACAGTATATAGCGCCCATTACACATTTGGAAACAAGTTTAATAAAAATATTTTCAATTTAAAATCTGTCCGTCTGTCTACCTGAACACTGCCCATAATGAACCACGATCAATACTTACATTATGCTGTGTGTGTGTGTGTGTGTGTGTGTGTGTGTGTGTGTGTGTGTGTGTGTGTGTGTGTGTGTGTGTGTGTGTGTGTGTGTGTGTGTGTGTGTGTGTGTGTGTGTGTGTGTGTGTGTGTGTGTGTGTGTGTGTGTGTGTGTGTGTGTGTGTGTGTGTGTGTGTGTGTGTGTGTGTGTGTGTGTGTGTAGGAGTTAAGTTCACCGTCTGGCAGCACCTTGCTGATTGTGTCTCCAAACATCAGCAGCACCCTGACAGGTAACAAACATCTCATTAGTAACAAACTCAGGGTTTATTTTTGCTTGACAGTTTTGTATATTATTGCTAATTATTCTATTATTATTATTATAGTCTCAAATCCAATTTAAAAACATCAACAGAAATTCTACTTCATCCTCTTTCTCTGTAACGTAGTAGAAGGAATAAAGCATGTTTTGTTATAATTTAAAGACACTTATAGCTTTTTTTTAATAACAATAGATTCCCTTTCATATTGACTTTCTGACACGGACACATTTTGAGTTTTTCTTACTCACATGGCTCTGGCTCTGTCCTCAGATCCAATCCTTGAGAACCAGGACGGCTCTGACTGAACTCCAAACATGGTGATCAAAGAACTACAGGAATTGAAGGAAGCTGATTCTTCTTCTTCTGTGGTGCTACTGTTGCACAGGACGACAGGAAGTGGAAGCAGTTTGTAAATGAAACCCCTGGATTAATTGTGAAGACGTGCCAAAGACACTCAGAGACAGAGAAGGATGTGACCTTTAAATAAACACATGTTCATATGTAAATATAATTAAATAAATGTGATGATATTGTGAAATTAATGGTGTCGGAATTTTGTCATTAAAAAAACCTACTTTTAGGAAGTTGTGTGGTGATACAGAAGCTTATTCCTCTTAATATTTGTATAAAATAGAAGCTGGACTAAAATGTCGTGGCAACAGGAAATAATGAAACGGAGAGGAATCAATAAAACACAGATATAGTTAATCAATTATTATTTCGTTGTACAACATTACATGTCACTTGTTAGACGCTTTTATCCAAACAAAAATAATGAGGAAACATTACCTTTGCTCTCAAGCAGTGATAGCAGGGGGTCCGCGGGGTCTTAAAAAGTATTACAAGTTGATAAATCAATTTAGCGAAAATGAAGGCTATTAAAAAGTATTAAATGGCATTTTCCAAGGTATTACGTTTTGTATCTTGTTTTCAATAAGTATATGAATGGTCCAAAGAGGTTGTATTCTACAGTCTGCCTGAATGTAATCATGGCGTAGGTGTGTAGTGTGATTCTGTGTAGTTTATTGATGGCATCCCGTTGGGTTTGACGTCATCTGAACAGGACATCGCACGCTCACTGCTTGATAGTGCGCGGAGGTCCGTTTACGCCGGTTGCTAAGCAACATCGTTATGGGGAAATGCAAGTCTACGTCCAAATGGTTGGAAGATATGGAGGAAGGACAATCAATACTGTATATAGTCAATGTGAGGTAAAGTGTGTCGCCAAGGTAACCGGTTAGAACTCAAAGAGGCGATGAGGTCTTAAAATGTGTGGAAATGGTCTTAAAAAAGGTCTTAAATTTGACTTCAGGATCCCTGCATACCCTGGATACAGTAATGCTCCAACAAAGTAGAAGTTTCACACAGCCTATATAGCAGCTGACCACACACTAATTTTCCCTAACCATGTTTAACTAACACACGAACATCATGTTTTCCAAATGGACGCACCAACATCAGAGCAACATGTATGTTCCAGATGTCTAAAGGTCATTATCTCATGACGTCTTCAGGTATAATTCATACTTAGTTAGGATATGAACTTCCCAATTAACAAAGCATACATACGTGGCGAAGTCGATAGGGACTTGGCTTGGCAACTGGAAGGTCACCAGTTCAAGTCCCGGCAAGACCAAGTGCTACCAAGGTGTCCCTGAGCAAGGCACCTTTCCCTACACAGCTCCCCGGGCACCGTTCAAAATGGCAGCACACTGCTCCTAACACTAGGATGGGTCAAATGCAGAGAAACAATTTCCCCACGAGGGATTAATAAAAGTCCATTTTATACGTCTACACATGGACGCACATACATTTAGCCAACACACGAACCTCTATAATGATAATTATAATCTACTCAGCCTCTTTATGCTTCCTCTCACATTGGGTCAGTTTTACTGAACGTGGGTACTTCTGCTGATAATCGCAAAGACCGTTGATAATTAGCAAAGAGACTCATGGGCCTCTTCTGAATCTGGAAACTGTAATTTTCAATAACATACATTATAGTTATATTGAGAAGGTCCAAGACTTGACATAACAACAACACAATACTCTTCTACTGGTCCAGTGTATAATACAATGCATTGATTTGGACTGACTGGACTAAATAACTTGTAAGCTAATGGTAACAATCAAGACTCTTCATTATAAAAACTACGTATCATATTAAATAACTTAAAAAAATTACTAAAGGAGACACATTTCTCATTATTTTCATTATAAAATAAGTATGTTATTTAAAATAGCAGACTTTTAACTCACTATCTTGAAGACTTTTGACATATTTATCACTTTCTTTTAGACTTCATAAAGCTACCCTTTTACCACTTTGTTAGTGAAAAACTTGATTTGCTCATTTAAAGGGGACCTATCATGCAAAATGCACTTGTTGATGTCTTCTCTACATCAACATGTGTCCCCGGTGTGTCGGGGAACTCACGCAGCGTCAGAGAATAAAACCCTCTCTCTTTTCCTCCGTACCCAAATCTCTAAAAACGGGGAACAACGGAGCTGATCCAGATTTGCGTCCGATATGATGTAATATCTGAAATGTGGACCCACGGCCCAATCAGAAACGTTGCTATCAGAAACAATGCCCGACTGTTTTGGACGTAATATGATCGGTGTGTACATTAGCATCGCTAACACTCAGAGCTAACCTGTACTGGAGAGCATGTGTGTGAAGAAGCAGGAAGTAAAAAGGAACTCACCTTGTGGTATAACCGGCAAGAGAGAAAGCCTTTGAGCTCCATACTGTTTCAGATCCTTGATAATCCATGATATGGCGTTTCATCACGGCAGCATTTAGTTTAGACGGTAGCTGCCGGGTCCCGCATGAGCTCAGACCCTCCTCTTTAAAGCTTTATTCCCAAAATCAGCACTTTAGAAACAGGAAGTGAAATGGAGGGATATGAGGCATGGCTAGAATGATCTGTTTGGTATTTTGAGCAAAACACTTCACAGACATGTTTTTTATATATTTGTATATATCTGAGACCTTTGCTGTTGGCTAGAAATAGCATGATTTAAATTCTGACTTTTTCCTCATAATCGATGCAATAGTGTAGTTGGGGATGCATAAAGTTGTATATTATCTTATATATTAAGCTGATGATTTTAAACATCATAAAAACATGGAAATCTTTCACTTGTTTGTGTTTTTAGTTCAATGTTTCTTATGAATAAACGGTGCTTTCCAGAGTAAACAGACGTGAAACAGGAGAATTATAAATCTTTAATGAGGTCTGATTTTTTTTTAATGTGACTGAATCCGGCAGTCACTACAACATGGCACAGGAGAGGATTTCATTATGAAGACAAAGTGTACAAAAGAATACAAAAGTAGAAAAAGATTAGAAGATATTTGGCAAAAATAAACTTGACTGAGCTCTGAGATAAAACACATCACACCTGTTATTTAGAGCTAAACATGAGACACATCTGAGTATAAATACTGCATATAAATATATATACTGTGTACAGATAGTGTATTAAATGCGTCACCTCACAGATAGAGGTCTCAGGTTTGATTCCCAGTCCTCACATAGTCCTGTTTTTTTGTATATAAGTTGATAGCGCAATAATTTTGACTTCTATGTGGGGGATAATAGAATGTACGCTTAGAAACTACAATTCCCATAATGCTAAGGGGCAGTAAACAGGAATTATAGGTAGTCCATGGAGTCAGAAGTGGGATACAAACATTATTTTAGCCTATATTGTGTTCATATTTTTGACAAATTGGCATAATAAAGCTAGTGTTAGCGTTGCATCCATAAATGTACAGACATCTTTTATGGGATCACTTTTATACGGAAAAACAACTAAAAATGTGATTTTTGAAAACCTGGTCTTTTCTTTAAATACGATTTCTAAGCAGATTTATGGACGTTTAGTCAGAATCAACAATAGTTAACGTATAACTCACAATAAAGAAAGCATAAATAGAGAAACGTGATGATTTGTGTGGAGATTGTTGTGTAATTTTTGCCTATATTTGTTAACATTTTGAGGAAATTGGCACATTAAAAGTTCCCCGAATTAACAGCTCCTTTTTGCAAAGCACCTACAAACGTGGGAGAAAACTATCATTTTATGACTTTTCTATTAAATAAAATGTAAAATGTCAATATTTTCAAGCAACCTCTGCATGGTCTTTCCAAAAAGAACTAAGCAGATTAATGGACGATTTCTAGATGAGATGAGTAATATTTCACAACAAAGCCAGAATAAATAGAGAAAAGTGATCATTATGTGTAAATAACATGTGATTTCTTCTTATTTCCTGCTTTTTCAACCCCCTCCGATTAATCGCAACCCTCCTTAAAAAACACGAGATATGCAGAAATAATGAAACGCTTGTATGAACAGGTCTGATGACTCTGTGTAAACCGTGGAGTCGTAAATCAAACGCACCTCACTGAGTTCAGCTTGATGATTAATAGTTTCTGTGAGATCCTTTTCCTGCGGTCTAAAATCAGTCCCTGCAAGCGCTAATTTTAAAGTGCTCCTCCTCCTCACGTATGAAATTACACGGTCTATCTTTTCCTCGGTTAATGAGCCTCATCACGACCTCACAAGTCAAGATCCTAAAGGCTGTAATTTCTCCTCCTATTATCCATTTAAATTCAATTATCTCCCGGTTAAAAACACGTTTGTACCCGCAGATTGTGTCTCTATGGCGCTGGAAAGAGTCCATTATATGTGACTGTGTTATGAAGTTCTCCCCTGCCTTAAAATGGGGCTGGATTGGTGTTGTAATACATTCAATATATTCCTAGATATGCAAAGTTAAAACGTATTTTTCTCACATGTACAGCTCTTTAGTATTAGTAGTTATTTCAGGCTTTTTGAAAATGATTACTCCATTAATGTTAAGAACGATGGTCACTCAAGCATCGGAAATGATGACATTTGGTCGAAAAATGAATTACTTTCACAAACAAATCAAATTAAGCGCAGATTCTTTTAGCCGAAGAGTCCAAAACAAACTCTTTGGTGAGTGTATTTCTACGGGAGAGGATAAGGGACACACGTGGACATTTCCAGAGTTCTGAGAATCCTGACTTTTTTCTCTGAGTTCTGACTTTTTTCTCTGAATTTTGTCTTTTTTTCTCCGTTTCTTTTCTTTTTTTCTTCGTCTTCTGACTTTTTTCTCTGAATTTGATCTCTTATCTCGGACCTATTTCTATCGACTATAATCTTGGAACATGAACAATCTATTCACTTTTGGCCGGATCTCAGAAAAATCTTCACATGTGGCCCTCATCCTCTTGGGAAGACGTCTCTCCTTGAACCAACATTTCTTAAAGGAATTAATCGCATTTTGTTTTGCAAATTACCTCGACCTTCACTTTAAATTTGCATCACATCTGGATGGAAAACTGAGCTTTCGAATGAGAAAACTTCTGTGTTAAACCTTCAGTCATCCCCCGCAGGGCCACATGTTCTTCTTGTTCCTTTTTCTCGCAGGTTGAGGGTTCAAACCTGTGTCCGTCACACCTGTTGGGGAAATATTCTCCTAGGCCCATAACTTTGACCCAGTTTATCAGTTTGTTCTGCCCTTTTGCAGTAATAGTTATATTATATTATCTATAGGGAGTGCGGTCGTCTTTCAACAAGTAGGTTGTTGGTTCGATCCCCTGCAGTCAATGTGTGGATGTGTCCTTGTTAATCGGAAGTGAGAGCGACAAAACTCACTGTCACTTTGTCCACTGGAGCAAGTGGTGCTGCTCTGCATGAATGGGGTGTGAATGGGTGAATGACTCGTAGTATGTAAAGGGATTTGAGGGGTCGAACAGACCTGATAAAGAGATTTATAAGTACAGTCCATTTACCATTTAATATATTGCAATAGGATCCAGGCCTCAACCTTGGGCTGCTGTGCTCTCAGTGTTTTGTCTCCTTGTTCCTGCCTGTTGATTATTCTCTCAGAACTAGCTAAATACATGGGGTAGAGATCTTCAGCAAAATGTCTTGTGAATTCTCCGGCCGAAGCTCCAAATAAACCATCAGTGTTTGCCATCAAAGTTTCCAGCTCTCTCCGTGTCTCTCTGAGTTTCGTCTACATTGCTTCAGAAGTTTCCATCACAACACCGAGCACTTAGCATTTCAGCTAACTAGCGATAGCAGCACCACCACCAGGCCGAGCGACACACAAAGTCCCGTCCACGAGCTCCTGGAGGCGCCTGCATCCAGTTTTAAAGTGGAGTTACAGCTGCGGGTCAGGTTAGCTTCGGTGCTGTTAGCTTTGGTGGGGTTAGCCTGGGGGCTAACAGTCGTAGCAGGGATTTGGCGTAACATGAAGTCGTGTTTCATGGCGGAGTATTGATCGGGTCCATGAGGGACGTTTAGAGTCTCCGTCAAAACCTTGTGACCGGGGTACGTCACCTGTCAAAGAAAAAAAGATAATAGTTAGAGGATTACTGTCTTCTCTGTGTGTGTGTGTGTGTGTGTGTGTGTGTGTGTGTGTGTGTGTGTGTGTGTGTGTGTGTGTGTGTGTCTGTATGTGTGTGTGTGTGTGTACCGTGAACACGTATTCTCCTGGCAGCAGCAGTCTGTAGTATTCTCCGTGTTTGTCGGTTATGAACGGACACATGTTGCTGCGACCTTTGACCTCCACCACCGCGTTCTGCACAGGCACCCCGGAGCCATCAAACACACGACCTTTGACCCCTGAACACACACACAGCATAAGGTAAGTATTGATCTTGGTTCATTATGGTCAGTGTTCAGTTAGACTGACGGACTGACAGATAGACAGACAGATAGATAGATAGATATACAGACAGATAGACAGACAGACAGACAGACAGACAGATAGACAGACAGACAGACAGACAGACAGACAGACAGACAGACAGACAGATAGACAGACAGATAGACAGACAGGTACTAACCCAGGTGAATCTGCATAATAAAAGCAAGCAGTGACTTCCTGTTTTCTGTCCACAGAGCAGGAAGTTGATTTGGTGGAGGAAACTTGCAGCAGGAAACTTCCAGAGTCACCTCCAAACACTGAGCCCACACGTAGTTATAGTCCTGCATCCCACCTGCACACACACACACACACACACACACACACACACACACACACACACACACACACACACACACACACACACACACACACACACACACACACACACACACACACACACACACACACACACACACGTAAAAACAGACGAAAAAGTATACATTTAAGGTGACAATTGTGATTAAATCGGAAAAAATACAGTATAAATAGTGAATAATTTCTGAAGGTAATTTGGTGAAAAGTTAAATGTAGTCTGGTGCTTTGAAAATAAACACAAACTACAACTTTTACACACCAAAAAACGACTGAACTCTACACATCCACTATATTTTGGGAACACAGGGGGCGCTGTTGTATTGGTTGTCAATTTGTGGTTTTTCAGTCAGTGCCAAACAATATCTAGATGCTGCATATTTTTGGAAATAAAAAAGTATTTGCTGTATCCAGTATTTATGAGGTAGTTGACATTTCTCTAAAATGTTAAATAACCCCAACAAAATGTATCAGGGTTCAGCAGAAGACATTTATTGTATATTCATACTGTATCTAGATTTTTAGATACAGGATTTGGTATAAAATGTAAAATATTTCTTGTTGTTTTAGGCCAGGGGGGTCAAACTCAAATACACAGTGGGCCAACATTAAAAATGGGTACTAGTCGAGGGCCGGACTGGTTCAATGTTTATTGCAGAACGTATTGAAATGAACTTATTGCACATATTAAACCTGGAACTAACAAAGCTTAAATTATTGCCTATAAAAACAACATTAAACATTAAATAATCAGTTGCATTAATTTCTTATGGCTCTATCTGCAGCTTTTCCAGAGTCATTTCTTATGATTACATTTTTCCACAGGCCAACAACAGCTTCAAGAAAACTATTTCCCTCAAAGAGAAACCAAACATGCCCTGTTGTCGTGAGAGAAAGTGCAGAAGGAAACATCCATTAAACTCAGTGTGCTGCTCTGTGATGCTAGTTCAGATACTTAGCATCTCATCTTGGGTGCAAGGTCATCAATGTTTGGGGTCAGGCTCTGAGCTGAGGAGACCCTCAGGATGGAGTGAAGGTGTGCGTGCAATATACCGGCGGGCCAGATCTAATAGTAATTAGAAATTATCCTGCGGGCCGAAATTAAATCCACCACGGCCCTGATTTGGCCCCCGGGCCTTGAGTTTGACACATGTGGTTTAGGCTGATTCTAAGCAAAAAACATTATTTTGATGAAGTTTTGCAGAGTCAAGTTATTTATTTGTTTATTTACTTTCATCTCATCAAACTCAGGATTACGTTTTGCTATTGTTCTTACCTTAATACACTGTCTAACCCTTGAAAACAAAGTGGTGCTCCTTAGCAACGAGTGTAAACTTATTTTCTTCAGGTTGTTTGAGCAATTTCTGTGAAGAATGGACACGTTTTGTTTTAGGAAGTGTCCTGGCTGCCTCTCCATAGAATAAATACAGAATTACAACACACAAATTCCACCACAATAAAGCTGAAAAATGATTTAAAAAGCTAAACAAATGTGCATATTGGCTGTCCAAGAGTTAGACAAAGTCTTTATAATACAATGCATTGATACTTTGCATGAATGTGTGCAGATACTTCAGCATTTAATGGGGTCTAATTTTGACTAAGTGTGTCCTGCAAGCCATGTCATGTAAATAACATTGAAATAAATACTGGATAATAAAACTAGGACACTTTGACCTGCACTAACCCGGATAAAACATACGAATATCCAGGTTTTTATATGATTATAACTGCGTTTGGACTTAAAGGAAATATCTCTGGTTTTTCGACTGACTAAACAAGAGATTTAGAGATGTAGAAAATGATAGGGAGATTAATCAATAACTGCCAACAAAGGAATACAATTAAAACTCATGCAAATAACACATCAAAACAAGAAGTAAAGAAACACATTTCAATATCAAATGTATGATAAACACCCAGGGTTGGACATATTAAATGCACACTATGTAAACTGACTTAATTTGATTATGACATGACACAAAGCCAGAAGTGATTTAAAGTGAATTTAACTTAATTAACATTTAATTATCTGTACAGTGGATGTTTTTCAGCCCTCAGTGTTCAGTTCTCTCAGGTTCAGTCTCTGTCAGTTCAGCGATCGTGTTGCAGATCAGATTTCTGCAGCAGGAAACCAGAGCCTGATGTTTCCACTGAAGTCCCTCTAGGAATCAGACTAATGCTGACTAGAGACCATATTGATGTTGGATCATAAACTACTTCCAAAGCCAAAGGGATTTCTCAACATGATTTTGGATTATAGCAGAGAATTATCTCTGTGTCAAACAAACGTTTATGATTCTTACACGTTTAGTTCAGCAGGATAATCTCCTCATTTTAACATAAATATACCACATTTCTGGAGTAAAAAGCTAATGTTGGGTTATAAAGGAACTACAGCACGGTCACATGACTTCACGTCACCACCGCTAAGCTAAAGGTGGCTAATGTTGGGCTATAAAGGAACTACAGCACGGTCACATGACTTCACGTCACCACCGCTAAGCTAAAGGTGGCTAATGTTGGGCTATAAAGGAACTACAGCACGGTCACATGACTTCACGTCACCACCGCTAAGCTAAAGGTGGCTAATGTTGGGCTATAAAGGAACTACAGCACAGTCACATGACTTCACGTCAACACGCTAAGCTAAAGGTGGCTAATGTTGGGCTATAAAGGAACTACAGCACAGTCATATGACTTCACGTCAACACGCTAAGCTAAAGGTGGCTAATGTTGGGCTATAAAGGAACTACAGCACAGTCACATGACTTCACGTCAATACGCTAAGCTAAAGGAGGCTAATGTTGGGTTATAAAGGAACTACAGCACGGTCACATGACTTCACGTCACCACCGCTAAGCTAAAGGTGGCTAATGTTGGGCTATAAAGGAACTACAGCACGGTCACATGACTTCACGTCACCACCGCTAAGCTAAAGGTGGCTAATGTTGGGCTATAAAGGAACTACAGCACGGTCACATGACTTCACGTCACCACCGCTAAGCTAAAGGTGGCTAATGTTGGGCTATAAAGGAACTACAGCACAGTCACATGACTTCACGTCAACACGCTAAGCTAAAGGTGGCTAATGTTGGGCTATAAAGGAACTACAGCACAGTCATATGACTTCACGTCAACACGCTAAGCTAAAGGTGGCTAATGTTGGGCTATAAAGGAACTACAGCACAGTCACATGACTTCACGTCAATACGCTAAGCTAAAGGAGGCTAATGTTGGGTTATAAAGGAACTACAGCACGGTCACATGACTTCACGTCACCACCGCTAAGCTAAAGGTGGCTAATGTTGGGCTATAAAGGAACTACAGCACGGTCACATGACTTCACGTCACCACCGCTAAGCTAAAGGTGGCTAATGTTGCGCTATAAAGGAACTACAGCACTGTCACATGACTTCACGTCAACACGCTAAGCTAAAGGAGGCTAATGTTGGGCTATAAAGGAACTACAGCACGGTCAAATGACTTCACGTCACCACCGTTAAGCTAAAGATGGCTAATGTTGGGCTATAAAGGAACTACAGCACGGTCACATGACTTCACGTCACCACCGCTAAGCTAAAGGTGGCTAATGTTGGGCTATAAAGGAACTACAGCACGGTCACATGAATTCACGTCACTACCGCTAAGCTAAAGGAGGCTAATGTTTGGCTATAAAGGAACTACAGCACGGTCACATGACTTCACGTCACCACCGCTAAGCTAAAGGTGGCTAATGTTGGGCTATAAAGGAACTATAGCACAGTCACATGACTTCACATCAACACGCTAAGCTAAAGGTGGCTAATGTTGGGTTATAAAGGAACTACAGCACAGTCACATGACTTCACGTCACCACCGCTAAGCTAAAGGAGGCTAATGTTGGGCTATAAAGGAACTACACCACGGTCACATGACTTCACGTCACCACCGCTAAGCTAAAGGTGGCTAATGTTGGGCTATAAAGGAACTACAGCACGGTCACATGACTTCACGTCACCATTGCTAAGCTAAAGGTGGCTAATGTTGGGCTATAAAGGAACTACAGCACGGTCACATGACTTCACGTCACCAACGCTAAGCTAAAGGAGGCTAATGTTGGGCTATAAAGGAACTACAGCACGGTCACATGACTTCACGTCACCATTGCTAAGCTAAAGGAGGCTAATGTTGGGCTATAAAGGAACTACAGCACGGTCACATGACTTCACGTCACCACCGCTAAGCTAAAGGTGGCTAATGTTGGGCTATAAAGGAACTACAGCACGGTCACATGACTTCACGTCACCATTGCTAAGCTAAAGGAGGCTAATGTTGGGCTATAAAGGAACTACAGCACGGTCACATGACTTCACGTCACCATTGCTAAGCTAAAGGAGGCTAATGTTGGGCTATAAAGGAACTACAGCACGGTCACATGACTTCACGTCACCATTGCTAAGCTAAAGGTGGCTAATGTTGGGCTATAAAAGGAACTACAGCACGGTCACATGACTTCACGTCACCAACGCTAAGCTAAAGGAGGCTAATGTTGGGCTATAAAGGAACTACAGCACGGTCACATGACTTCACGTCACCATTGCTAAGCTAAAGGAGGCTAATGTTGGGCTATAAAGGAACTACAGCACGGTCACATGACTTCACGTCACCACCGCTAAGCTAAAGGTGGCTAATGTTGGGCTATAAAGGAACTACAGCACGGTCACATGACTTCACGTCACCATTGCTAAGCTAAAGGAGGCTAATGTTAGGCTATAAAGGAACTACAGCACGGTCACATGACTTCACGTCACCAACGCTAAGCTAAAGGAGGCTAATGTTGGGCGTGATGACGTTTAATCGTCTCATTTAGACAGTTGTTAGCAACCGCTGTTTTTAAATTCACCAGTGGGATATTTACTGACTTATTTGATGTTGTAGAATACAACAGACCTTATTTCAGGCTAACAACCACAAAAACACTCAAAGCACCATTGACTTTCACACCAGGGGACGGGAAGTGGTAAAACTCGGACTCATTTGGGGCTTTTAGGCCTCATTCCTGCACCCCGCTTGCTTATTGTCCCTATCTGGTGAAACTTTATGCATGGTGCTCACCTGAGATTGAGTACCACAGGTATCCGTTGGTTACACCCTCCGGAAACGGTCCGCTGCCGGGGCATTGCCCCCCGTGGTGCATGGAGGCGTGGTTATGGGAGTAAACCTTCGCCAGGTGGTTAAAAACATCATCATCAGGGCTAACGCTGGCCCCGCCCACCAGCTCACTACCTGCAGAAATATATATATAATAATAATAATAATATATTAAATGTGTATAGCGCCTTAAGGGACCCACGGCCGCTTTACATGGTGAACAAACAAACAAACAAACAAACAAGAGGGGCAAATAATAGAGTAAACATTACATAAATAGCAGTAGGAGTGGAAGCAGGGGGATTGTGATGGGTTAGGGGTCAAATAAAAGTGAAAATGATGTTTTAATGAGAGGTATTACCTGGGTTTTATTCAGTTACATTGATTTGTATAAAAGGCTGCTGGTTTCTCATAGTGGGTTTTGAGTGTGTGGGAAAGTTGTTCTACTAAACTTGTTTATTTATCTGTCGCTGCGCAACAATGTCATGCATCTAAGAGCCTGTTTCCTGTCTCTCCATCTCTGTGCGTCACTCTTTATATAAAAAGGAAAAATTCATCTTAAAAAAACACACCAAAACATTGCTATTGGTTTTTTGAGGACCACCAAGTTTTGTTTTTTCACGGAGTTACACTTCTAAACGAATAAACTTGGAGTCATACTGCTGTAAGACGACTTACATGTATTACAAAGTGTGTGTGTGTGTGTGTGTGTGTGTGTGTGTGTGTGTGTGTGTGTGTGTGTGTGTGTATGTGTGTGTGTACCTCCGTTGCTGTTGTCGTAGGGATAGCTGGCCACCAGAGCTCCTCCATGAAGGTTTGCAGAGAGAACAAAACTCTCCATCCTCAACCAGCCAATCACAGCCCTGACCTGTAACACATGACACAACAACCGACCAATCACAGAGCAGACAACCAATTTTGAAAAGTATTTTTTAACAGATAATGCTGAGGATACTCTGTATTTTTATACAAACAACAAGAGAAATAGTGTATTTTATGAAGGGCTATTGTTAGTGATGGATTCATTCACAATAATTCCTCTTGCGAAGTGATTTTCAATATTTTTTTACATAATGAACCCCCTTTATAAAGGTTTTCTACCCTTTTTTGCTAGCTGTTTTTGCATCTCAACACACTAACCTCTGCCTCCCGCCTACTTTCTTCCAGCTGCGGTTGTTTCCGGAGACCAGCGAACGCATCGGGGAAGTTTCTGTTCAGATCAACACCGTTATAGTTGGCCCTGAAATAGTCAAAAATGGAAAATGTATGAATGGGAACATGCATTCTCTCTAATAGCCAGTAGGGGACTTAACAGAACAGAACAGATTGAAAAGAAGTCTATGAAAAAGTAACCCAACTTCTCACTTGATTGATTTCCTCAGTAAACATTTCCCTGGAGAGTTAATGGTCTCAATCTGTAGTTTCAAGTATTCGACAACACAGTATGATGTTCATTTAGTAAATGATGGTCCCATTTAGAGGAAAATAGATGGTCCCATGGGTAAGGCACTCCGGTTTCCCAATATTAGTATAAATGTCTCATTATTAAGTCAACAACACCAAAACAAAAACACCCTAAATCTTAAGAACGTTGGACAAACCAGTGCATTTTATGGGTTTAAATCAAGTCTGGTGCTCATCATGATTGAACAAAAACGATTGAAACCTAAAATATAAACCCTAAAATGTTACAGTTAACATCTTAAAGTTCCTAAAATGAGGTTGTCTGAACATATTTACGTCTCCATGACTTGTAACACAATCACACACAAGAGTCTCCTATACGCAACATTAGAAGAAGTCAAAACACTCATAATTGGATACTTAAAGGCTTTGACCGTGACTGTAATCTCTGCGTGTGTGTGTGTGTGTGTATGTGTATGTGTGTGTATGTGTATGTGTGTGTGTGTGCGCGCGATACAGATCTACAGTGTGTGTCTGGTTTCCTGCCTATCAGTGTGTGTTGGGCGTTGGAGTGTTGCACAGTTTAGTCTGTAGATGTCAAAAATGCCGTCTCAAGTCTTTGAAGTCTTGTTTTGACTTATGGTCACACCACACACACACACACACACACACACACACACACACACACACACACACACACACACACACACACACACACACACACACACACACACACACACACACACACACACACACACACACACACACACACACACACACACACACACACACACAGAAATACGTCTATAACCATCTAAGCTCTCTTCAAAGCCATATGACTTCATTGACAAAAACAGTCATTTTAACTTGCAAAACACAGGAGTTCCTGGTGTACTATTTTCTCTCTTGGTTAATTAGTTGTTGTTGTGGAACTTTGATCACCCATTAAAACACCAAAGTCACACAATAACACCAATTAACTAACCAAACTACGCAGTGGTAGACCAGCAAATCCTGTGTTTTGTGAGGTGGTGTCTGGTTGACAGTTCTCAGCTCCCCATCTGAAAGGGATGTCTGCTAAAAGGAAAATAATATTCTCTTTATAGGAGATGGTAGAGACCAACAACAGAGCTAAAAGAAACTGTGGTGGAATCAAACTGACCCTCAAAACCCTATATTCACGTAATAACACACATGAACTCACCAAACTAAGCAGTGGTAGACCAGCAAAGGATCTGGTAGACACGTTTGTCAGGTCCCCATCGGGAAGATATCTGCTAGAATCAGAGCTAAAAGATCCTTAACAAAGCATGTTCTCTGCTGATATAATACAATCACACACAAGAGTCTCCTATATGCAACATTAGAAGAAGTCAAAACACTCATAATTGAATCCCTAAAGGCTTTGACCGTGACTGTAATCTGTGTCCATGTGTGTGTGTGATACAAATCTACAGTGTGTGTCTGGTTTCCAGTGTGTTTTGGGCGTTGGAGTGTCGCATAGTTTAGTCTATGGATGTCAAAAATGTCGTGTGACACACACACGCACCGTGACTGTAAACTAAACATGTTGTTCGTCATGTGTACCTGCCCTGGCTGAACAGACAGTCTGTGTCTGACTCATCGAAGCCGTCGGGGTTCATCGTCGGCAGGATGTGGATGCGGGTGCTGTTCAGTAACTTCACCGACCAATCCTCGTTGTTTCTGTATCCGCGCACAAAGTCATCGATCAGCTGTAGCAGCAACACCCGGCCGAGAACCTGCAAACACACACACATCAAACAATGAAACCCCTCCACCTCTTTGGAGTTTACGGTTCATGTGGAAAGGCATATCATTCGGTAGAAATGTGTCGATAATATTTACATCAGTTTGCCAGGTCTCAGAGATAGCAATGATATCAAAAGATCTATTTATGAGTTCAAGGAATAGTTCGATGTTTCCACAGTTTGCATAAAGACGCATTAAAGTGGATTATTGAAAGGCCTTTGATGTCGTTGAGTTGTGTATTGAAGAGCTTATCACTGTAGTAGCTGCAGTTTCCTTTTAGGTTACTGTAAACATTAGAATCTGGATCAATGGGTGTCAAAGCATTTATCCTTTCGTGGATTTTCACTTCTAGGAAATCTAGGTGTTTAAATTGTTCTTCAAAGGCCATTTGGACTTTTTTAGGATCGGGTGATTTGGGTTTATCCTGAATTTGTCGAGCTAAATGCAGTGCAGGGAATCATGATACAAGAAATCATGTGAACAATCAGAAGAAAAAAGAGATAACTAAACATAATTTAGTCAGAGCGGAGCACGACTCCTGACTTTTCCCTGTGTTTTTTTATCTGTTGTAATTTATTGTCTTTTATTGTGATTGTAGTATTACATGTACAGCTCTTTCATTTAATCGCTTTTAAATGTGCTTTATAAATACACTTTGATTTGATTTGATAATGATTCGTACATAACAATTTATTTCCTTAAAAACATTTATTTTATACATTTAACATATTTTAAAGGCATAACTAAACTCTCCCCAGAATGCACATCAAGACAAGGCCATTTTATTTATATAGCACTTTTCAGCACGTGGCGATTCAAAGTGAAATCTAAGAACAAATACAGCATAAATACATTATTAAAAAGGCATTTAAAAACAGGCATAAAAAGCAAAGATAATGAAATAAAATAAATAAATATACACAGCAGGTACAGAATACATGACTGAACAGGCATACTGTAGTGTGAGTATGAGCAGCTCAATTAAAAGCAGCGGCAAATAGGTGCGTTTTTAGTCTGGATTTAAAAACAGGAAGTATTTCGGCGGACGTGCACGATTTAGGCAGTTTGTTCCAAATTGTTGGGGCATAATAACTAAAAGCTGCTTTTCCATGTTTAGTGGTTATTCTCGGAACAGAGAGCAGACCCGACCCAGAAGACCTGAGACTCCTGGATGCTTCATAGTGATGGAGGAGGTCGTCTATATACCTCGGTCCTAAGCCATTTAGTGATTTAAAAACTAGCAGTAGTATTTTAAAATCAATTATTTGGCCGACTGGAAGCCAGTGTAATGATCTCAGAACCGGAGTGATGTGTGATCCACTCTTTTAGTGTTAGTGAGGACTCGAGCAGCAGCAGCGTTCTGAATCAGCTGCAGCTTTCTGATAGATTTTTTAGTGAGACCTGTGAATACACTATTGCAGTAGTCGAGTCTACTGAAAATAAAAGCATGGACAAGTTTTTCTAAATCCTGTTGCGACATTAGTTTTTTAATCCTTGATATATTCTTCAGGTGGTAGTATACAGACCTAATAACTGTTGTAATGTGAATGTTAAAATTCAGGTCTGAGTCCATCACTACACCTAGATGTCTTGCTTTGTGACTTACTTTGTAGTCTGCCGACTGAAGCTCTGTGATTACTTTTAATCGGTCCTTCTTTGCTCCAAAAACAATGATCTCAGTTTTTTGTTTGTTCAATTGGAGAAAGTTCTGAGTCATCCAGTCAGTGATGTGCTCAATGCACTTGCTCAGTGTTCTAATCGGAGAGTAGTCTCCCGGTGTAATTTTAAAATAAATCTGGGTGTCGTCTGCATAGATGTGATAGCTTAGATCGCTGTTTTTAATAATTTCAGCCAGAGGTAGCATATAAATATTAAAAAGCAAAGGTCCTAAGATCGAGCCTTGAGGAACCCCGCATGACATATTTATCAGGGTTGATTTGTAATTGCCTATTGAGAAAAAGTTTGCTCTGTCCTTCAAGTAGGAGCCAAACCAGTTTAGAGCTGTTGCTGAAACTCCCACCCAGTTTTCTAGACGGTCTAGCAATATGTTGTTGTCAACAGTATCAAAGGCAGCGCTGAGATCTAATAATACTAACACTGATATTCTGCCACTGTCTGTGTTCAAATGGATGTCATTTAAGACCTTAACAAGTGAAGTCTCAGTGCTGTGGTTTGGTCGAAAGCCCGACTGAAACACATCAAAACCGTCAGTTAAAAACATGAAATTACTCAACTGTTGAAAAACAGCTTTTTCAATCAATTTGCTTAAAAAGGGAAGGTTTGATATTGGCCTGTAGTTATTCATTATGGTTGTGTCTAGGTTATGCTTTTTTAGGAGCGGTTTAATTATTGCAGTTTTCAGGGCCTGATTGAAGAGACTTGTTTACTATGTGTAGTAGATCTGAGGCCAAGCAGGGAAAAACTGTTTTGAAAGGGATGATGTCGAGGCTACAGGAGGAGGATTTCAGATGTTGGATAATGTCTTCCAGGTCTTTAGCATTTATCAGACGGAATTTTGACATGGTGTCTGAATTGGCTTTAGGGGAACATAGGAACAGTACATTTGCTGTACCTGATGCAGAGGCACTGACTGCCTGTCTAATTTGCATGATTTTGTCAGTGAAGAAGGCAAAGTCATTGCAGGCCCTGGTGGATAGAAATTCTGAAGCTACTGACACTGGGGGTTTGTTAGTCTGTCGACGGTAGCAAACAAGGCACGTGAGTTGTTTTTATTTTTGGTAATGATGTCAGAGAAGAACGATTGTCGTGCCTTTTTTATTTCCTGATTATAAAAACCGAGTCTCTCTTTATATATTTCAAAGTAAACTTGGAGATTTGTTTTTCTCCACCTGTTCAGCTTTTCTGCACTCAGTTTTTGCTGTTCTCACAGTCATGGCTTTTCTCCATGGAGATATTTTTTTGCCAGATACTTCCTTTATTTTAATGGGAGCGATGGTATCCATGACATTTGTTATTTTAGAATTAAAATGATCAACTAGCTCATTTACTGAGAAGTTAGCATGGGCAATTGAGGGAGTAAAAATCTGAGCAAACATTTCCTCTGTATTTTAAGTGACGTCTAGTGGTTACCTCTTTCTTAACAGTTGTATGGACGGTAATAGAGCTCTCAAAGAAAACACAGGAATGGTCAGAGAGTGCTACATCAGTCACCACAAGCTTTGAGATGTTCAGACCCTTTCATACAATTAAGTCCAGAGTGTGCCCCTTATTGTGCGTCGGACCCTTGACATGCTGAGTCAGTCCAAAATTGTCGATAACACAAAACAGTTCTTTAGCCCCTCTGTCCTCAGGGTTGTCAACATGGATATTAAAATCGCCAACAATGATTAAACGGTCAAAGTCAATACACCCTATAGACAACAACTCGGTAAAATCATCAAAAAAGCTTGCACAGTATTTGGGTGGTCTGTAGATGTTTAGGAAAAGAGCTCGAAAGGAGCATACTCAAAAGAAGCAAAGTTTCCATACATAGTCTGCTTGCATTGAAATAAGTCATTAAACAAAATAGCTACTCCACCCCCTTTCTTATGTAGTCTTGCCTGACTCATAGAATTAAAGTTGGGAGGGGTTGATTCTATAAGAACAGCTGTGCTGTTGTTTTGGTCTAACCAAGTTTCAGTTAAAAACATAAAATCCAGGTTGTGCTTGGGGATAAAATCATTGATTAAAAATGATTTACCTGCTAAAGACCTGCCATTTAATAAAGCCAGTTTAAGTGTGTTTGACATACCACCACTCTGACTGTTAACGACAGACCGTGGAGCACGTGGAATCACTGCAAAATGTGATACATTCAGACGGATGCCCGAGTCACCAGCCTTCTGTGTAAGCAGGCCACAACACAAATGGGACGCTGCACTGGCATAGAAGCCTCTGGTTGCTGGGTGGCGCCAGAGAGCGAGATGGCAGGCGTGGAAACAGTGGCCTTGGATGACACCGCCGGAGAGGGGGGTGTGTCAACGTGGCGCTGGAAAAGTCAGGGAGACATCTGAACAGCGTGATGCATGTTAGCCGCTAGCATGCGCCTACCAAGCCTGCTGGGGTGGATTCCATCAGTGCAGAAGAGGGTGGGTCGGTTCCAAAATAGATTTAAATTGTCAATAAAACCAAAATTGGCCGCTCTGCAGGCGGATTGGAGCCAGGTGTGGAGGCTGAGGATCCTAGTGAAACGCCCTGCTCCGCGGCCTAGCGTTGGGATCGGACCTGAGATAAAAACCGACTTTTCACAGCTCCGTAAAAGAATAAAAAGTTTCTTAAAATCCTTTTTTGTCAGCTCCGACTAGTAGTGTATGAATAAAGACAGTTAAAAATAGCGTCTGGCTTGTAGTCGACAAGGTCAACCATTTTACTTTATCTATTACAGAGGGAGCAATCAACTGGATAAATGCTTAATATACATAGCTTAGGACATTTTTTATTTTTTAATGGTCAGATTTATTTGCTTACAACCTAATGCAAGTTGAATTTGACCAAAAGTATAATTTGGGTCATCAAATCTGACAACCAACCAACTGCCTTACCATACAACCAACCAACCAACCAATAAAATAACAAACCAAACAACCAAACAATCGACCCAACAAACCGACTACATAACCAACCAACCAATAAAATAACAAACCAATCAACCCACCAATCAGCCAATCTAAGAACCAATCAACCGACCAACCGACCGACTAAATAACCAACCAACCACTTAAATAACAAACCAATGAACCAATGAACCAATGAACCAACCAACCAACCAACCAACCAACCAACCAACCAACCAACCAACCAACCAACAAATCAATAACAAACCAATCAACTAACCAATCAACCAATATAGAACTAATCAACAAACCAACCAACGGACAAACCAACCAACCACTATCCAGAAACCAACTATTTCGGGATCTCATTTAATTTAAATATGAATGAAGTCTGGTGCTTTGTAATGAACACACCTTATGTATTTTATTAAATTCCTCTTGTCACTGTTGTTCAGTTTCACAATCTAATCCATTCATTCCTCCACCTAACATCTGTTGGTAGTTGTTTAACATGACAGGACACGACCTTCAGCTGGATGCTCGTTCTCTGTGTCTCAGCGAGGAATCGAAACACAATCCAGAGACACGTCAGAGGCTGTTTTTCTAAGAACTTTGTGAATGAATGAGAGCCTCAGGAGGCAGAAAGAGAGAAGGGTGGGAGAGGTGAATCATGTGTGTTAACAGTGTGTGTGTGTGTGTGTGTGTGTGTGTGTGTGTGTGTGTGTGTGTGTGTGTGTGTATTAGAGTGCGTGAACAAAAGCGCAACACACAGGTTTGGACTAGCGGAGCCTCCGGACATCGTTTAGTTTTCTCCAAACACTCCTCTTTTCGCTCCACTGAAACCGACGTGCAGTAAAAAAAACCTACTAAATATATCTATAACAAGTACTAATGTGTATTAATATCTGAACTGTACACTAAGATAGGACTTTATTTATCCCAAAGGAAATTCTTGTGCCAGAGATACAAAAGATAAACAATAAACAAAGCAGCATAAGAATAAAAGTAACCATTATCACAATAAAACTATACACTAACCGTGCATTAAAAATATAATCAAACAACAAACTACAAAAAACAGATGTACAAATAATGAATATAGTACAAAGAACCCATCGACATCTACTACTTCTTTGCTATTGTTCTCCCAAAACTATAAAAAAAATACATTACTGCTGCACTGGGTGCCATTTATTTTTCATTATTAACACACACACCATGTGACTGCCACAAATACTCACTATAGCACCAACTGTATATTAATCCGCCGCTTAAAATAGTCCCTGACAAATGCACTATTTCGGAAAATACTGGAACTTTTGGAAATGAAACTATATATATAAACTAATTTAAAAACAGGATTTACACATTCGTACCTTACTTTGTTCACCGTGTGAGACAAAAAAGTGTTTTTCAAGAACTCAAGGTAGGAGTCTTTTATAAACAATGGTCATGTTAGGGGTGAAGAATCCCGTTAAAAGTCGTCAACGTCATTACTCAGCTCCATAAATCATGGCAGGTTACTCTTTAAAGATGAAGTGTTTTAATTAAAGCTCCTATGTTTCCATTAGAAACATATCCCCTTCTAAATTCAAACAAGTTTATACTACCCAGAATGCACTGCTGCGGAGTGTTTATGTAGCTGTGCATTAGCAGATGTAAGCTAACGTTCACTTTAGCAACAGATAAAATGTCCGGAAACAAAAACACATCCTGAGCTAAACACAGCAGGTTGTGTGTGTGTGTGTGTGTGTGTGTGTGTGTAGGAAGAAGAATTTGCTCAGCTGCACACACACACCCTGCTGTGTTTAGCGCGCACACACACACACACACACACACACACACACACACACACACACACACACACACACACACACACGTTATTTTTCATGTTAAACCCACACAATAGATTCAAGAACACTAAAGTCATACTGTGACTGATTAGGCTATACTCTTCAGTGGTTCTTTGGTTGTTAGCCTGAAATAAGGTCTGTGGTTAACACAAGTTGACACGTTTTTTATTCTACGACATAAAAAACGTCAGTAAATGCCCCACTGGTGAATTGAAAAACGGCTGTTACTAACAACATTGGCCACATTTAGCTTAGCGGTAGTGACGTGAAGTCATGTGACCGTGCTGTAGTTCCTTTATAGCCCAACATTAGCCGCCTTTAGCTTAGCGGTGGTGACGTGAAGTCATGTGACCGTGTTCTAGTTCCTTTATAGCACAACATTAGCCACCTTTAGCTTAGCGGTGGTGACGTGAAGTCATGTGACCGTGCTGTAGTTCCTTTATAGCCCAACATTAGCCACCTTTAGCTTAGCGGTGGTGACGTGAAGTCATGTGACCGTGCTGTAGTTCCTTTATAGCCCAACATTAGCCACCTTTAGCTTAGCGGTGGTGACGTGAAGTCATGTGACAGTGCTGTAGTTCCTTTATAGCCCAACATTAGCCACCTTTAACTTAGCGGTGGTGACGTGAAGTCATGTGACCGTGCTGTAGTTCCTTTATAGCCCAACATTAGCCGCCTTTAGCTTAGCGGTGGTGACGTGAAGTCATGTGACCGTGCTGTAGTTCCTTTATAGCCCAACAATAGCCACCTTTAGCTTAGCGGTGGTGACGTGAAGTCATGTGACCGTGCTGTAGTTCCTTTATAGCCCAACATTAGCCACCTTTAACTTAGCGGTGGTGACGTGAAGTCATGTGACCGTGCTGTAGTTCCTTTATAGCCCAACATTAGCCGCCTTTAGCTTAGCGGTGGTGACGTGAAGTCATGTGACCGTGCTGTAGTTCCTTTATAGCCTAACGTTAGCTTTTTACTTCATAAATCATGAAGTGGTGTTAATATGTGGAGATTATCCTGCTGAATCAACAATAAATCAGTAAGTCACCAAATTTAGCACTGGGTAAAACAGATTTATTGACAAACTAAAGGACACACATTTCCTTCAACAGACATGAAAATATGCTGTTAGTTGACGTCGTTAGTTGACGTGAAAACAGATAAAATCAGCTTCCAGTAAACCCAGAGCTGTGGAGGTGTTACCGGAGTTTAAAGCTGTCAAAAGGTGTCTGTTTTATTTGACATTTGTACAAACCACATCTCAGGTAGCAGACTCATTATTACTCTCACGGAATATTATTTTCTAACAAGGCAGACTGCATTCCTGCTTCTGTTATTCTGTCGAGACGACGCAGTGTTTTTACATCTACAGAAACATCCTCCTCTCCCTTAACGAGGGTTTGATTTTCTCTCGTGTCGCGGACGTTGTTTGCTTCCTGTGTTTTGAAAGTGTTTCCTAAACAGTAGAGTTTCAGATGAGCGCGTACCAAAAACACGCAATCGCCTTTTCCTAGAGATATTTATATAAATAGAGAACATGCGGAAAGGGAAGTGAGCACCTCACACAAATGTGATATTATCAAGGGAATCTCATTTGGGAGGTAATGTGACATATTTTGTTCAGGTCACATGGGGAAAATTCAAATATAAGCACTGCAGAAACTCGAAATCTTGCCCAATGCATGCGTCTAATATCTAGTCAGAATATGTCTCTCCACCTGATATAAGACATTATAACAGAAGTAACACTGCAGTGAGATATCTGGTCTTGTTTTTACACAATGCATCATCTTGTTAAGTCAAACAATCCTATTTTGAGTTGTATCTCAGATGTAACACATATTTCTTTACGTATTTATTAGAAAATCGCCAATTAACATCAGAGAACAGAAAACGTTTTAGCATTTGCGGCATATTTTGTTTCAGCTAAAATATAGTTCACAATGAGTTCTCCCAGCTAATTACAAGATGTGATTTATCTAAATATCCCTTCTTATTTCAAGAACTCTTACCAAGCTAATGTTCACTTGTTCTATTGGCAGATTGTTGTACTTACACTGAACAATCATATAAATGCAACACTTTTGTTTTTGCTCCCATTTTTCATGAGATGAACTCAAAGATCTAAAACATTTTCTATATACACAAAATAACCATTTCTCTCAAATATTGTTCACAAATCTGAAAGAATCTGTGATAGTGAGCACTTCTCCTTTGCCGAGATAATCCATCCCACCTCACAGGTGTGGCATATCAAGATGCTGATTAGACAGCATGATTATTGCACAGGTGTGCCTTAGGCTGGCCACAATAAAAGGCCACTCTGAAACGTGCAGTTTTGCTTTATTGGGGGGGTCTGGGGGGGTCCCGAAAACCAGGCAGTATCTGGTGTGAGGGGTAGGGGTAGGGTTAGGGGTAGGGGTAGGGGTAGGGTTAGGGTTAGGGGTAGGGGTTAGCGTTAGGGTTAGGGTTAGGGGTAGGGTTAGGGTTAGGGGTAGGGGTAGGGGTAGGGTTAGGGTAATGTTGTGAATCGAGTGGCCTGTGTTCGTCGTCCATAACATACGCCTGCCCATACCATAACGCCACCACCACCATGGGCCACTCGATTCACAACATTACCGCTAACCCTAACCCTAACCCTAACCCTAATCCTACCCCTCACACCAGATACTGACTGGTTTTCGGACCCCCCCAGACCCCCCCAATAAAGCAAAACTGCACGTTTTAGAGTGGCCTTTTATTGTGGCCAGCCTAAGGCACACCTGTGCAATAATCATGCTGTCTAATCAGCATCTTGATATGCCACACCTGTGAGGTGGGATGGATTATCTCGGCAAAGGAGAAGTGCTCACTATCACAGATTCTTTCAGATTTGTGAACAATATTTGAGAGAAATGGTTATTTTGTGTATATAGAAAATGTTTTAGATCTTTGAGTTCATCTCATGAAAAATGGAGCAGCATTATTTCCAGTGAGGATGCAAATTTCAGATGTGAACTACAGAAGTGTTTTGTTTACTAGTGAACATTGTTATTGGAGAATAATAGTGTCTTCATGTCTTAACGCTTCTGAGTCATAGTTTTCACCTCAAACAACAAATAAATCCAGAGTTACGGTTTCTTTACTTCCTCTACAGAAAAAGGACAGTAAAAGAATCTCAGTGTCAGCTGCTGCCGACCCACTGGACATCCATCCCATAATGATCCTCCGTGAAAACCATGCGGTCTCTGCCGTCTGACGCCCTGTTTGATTCTCACATTTCTGGAGGAATTATACAGTTTTTGACGAACAGAAATATTGTTTTCTGGCATCACGTTAACATTTTAAGGGAAAAATCTGCATTTTGGTTTGAGGGCACAGCGGCCCTGTTACCTGGTGCAGACTAAACTCTGAATTATCTTATATTCTCACATGTTAAAATGTGATTTTAATTAACTTGGATTGCTAAAAAAGATGATTGTAATGTGGAAAACGTCAATCAAATAAATGTACCTTTTGTGCACCTTTAAGAGTGCTTTCAAGTCCTTCCTTTTTCACAAAGCCTTTATTTAGAGCTGGATTCAGATTATTCCGTATGTTGGTCCTCCTGGTTCCTACATTTCATGGTATTTGATTGTTTTATTGTTTTTCCTTGTATCATTCTCAATACATTTTATTTTCTATTTGTATCTTATACTCTATCTTGTCTTTCATTATCTTCCTGTTGTTTAAAATGTTGTTTTTTGTTTCTGTAAAGTCCACTGAGACAAACGTGTTGTGTGCTATTTGGCTTTATAAATACACTTTGATTACGACGACAGGCCAGACTTCATAGGATTAACCAAATGTCTCGATGCTTCCCAAGAGAGGATGTTTTTGGAGGATTTCTCCACCCTGATTCAAACATTTTTAGCTCCACAACCGCCTACACTGACACTCCAAGAATACCCAAAACATCCGTGTGTGTTTTATTTGTGCTGCAGGGTGGGATGAACCCTTTATAGCAGAGTGTATCAGAAATAAGATGTGAGATAAAGAGAACAGAATAAAGTCTGTTTGTTATTCTCACAGGAAATTAAACTCCCGACACACACACACACACACACACACACACACACACACACACACACACACACACACACACACACACACACACACACACACACACACACACACACACACACACACACACACACACACACACACACACACACACACGATACCTTTTCAACGATTCCACAGAGGCTACATTCTTGCTGTGTGTGTGTGTATGTGTGTGTGTGTTCTCAATGAAAAGGTCTTTTTCTGGAAGTTTCCTCTGACCAGACACCCTCCACTGACTCTGTTTGCTGACTGTGTGTGTGTGTGTCCAGGCGTGACTTGTCTATTTAAGGACATTTCCATTGACTTTCACTCACACACTCACACACACCCACAGTGTGAGCAGCAGTAGGCCGTCACCACAGATACCAGATGCTGGTCGGGGGTCACTAATGCCCCTTCCACACCAATGCGGTTCCAGGGCCGGTTCGGAGCTAGAGCCTGAAAAGCACCGTTTTTTTCTGTTCACACCGCAGCGGAGCCGCCTCTAAGCTCCGAAAACCGGTGCTTTTCAGGCACCAACAAATTGTCGGTCTAGAAGCAAGAACCGCATACGTCACGCTTACATCGGGGGCGGGGGCAGGGGCGGGGGCAGGGGCAGGGGCAGGGGCGGGATCAACCTGAGCTAACAGTTAAAGGCAAGTACGGGAAATGAAAGCTGTAACAAGCAGTAGCGCTGAGCTAAGTGACTAGAACGCAACCTCACACTTATTAAAAAAAAAAACACTTTATAAAGTCAGGCAACTCTAACCACTAACCAGGCTTCGTGTGATTCTGTTTATTTGTACCTTTCCTTGACCATCCGTTCGCTGTCATTGATCATTGTAAGGGAATATTTCTGTCTTACTCCTAAGTGTCAAAGAATAATTCTTCCTTACTCCTAAGATATGTAACCTTTCTGCCTGTTGACATTTACGACGAACCCTAAGTCTGTTATCTGTCTTAAGGAATGGGAAGTCTCAGCTATTGTTGACATTACCAGTTTTATGACCGGTCAACTCTCGGTCACAGAGCCTAAGAGTCAGATAAGTCATTCAGTGTCTCCAGGTGTTAACGCCCCAATATGTTGTTAACTC
>CM053263.1:19193607-19243607 GCA_028583405.1 Pogonophryne albipinna | reverse complement strand
CTCTTGATATGGTGGTCTACAATGTCAAGAAGTACTAACACAGAGCAATCACCCATCAGGATGTCGTTAGAAACCCTCAGGAGTGCTTTTTCCGAAACCCTGACTGGAACTTATCATAAATATTGTGCCTCTCCAATTCAGCAGTGAGTTGGTTTGCCACGACCTTCTCTAGAACTTTTGACAGAAAGGGTAGTTTTGATATTGGCCTGTAGTTCACGGGCAGAGCCGGATCTAAGTTTGTTTTCTTTCATGTGCGCTGAATAGTGGCATGCTTAAAATAGGAAGAGACACATCCTGTAGACAAGGAAGTATTAATAATAGCTGATAGAGCACTTCCAATGGTTGGTAAAACCTTAAAAAATAGGGAAGTTGGTATTACATCCAGAGGGCAGGAAGATCAAGATCTCCTAATCAAATCCATCAGGTCTTGTGAGTTGATAGGTTCGAAGGAGCCAAGCACAGAATGGGATGGAGAGGGGCTAGAGCTGGCCCTAATAGATGCTACCTTATCTACAAAGAAGATAAGGAACTTGTTGCAGTCATCTTTCGAAAGACATGGTAATGTAGATAGTGGTGGTGAAACAATGTTATTAATTGTGTCAAATAGCATCTTGGGATTTCTCTTTGAAGAAGAAATTAACTTAGCAAAGTAAGCAGTCCGGGCGTCTTTTACTAATGCATTAAAAGAATATCTTAGATCTTTGAGATATAGGCGATGCACTTCCAGCCCAGTGGTTTTCCTCAGTCGCTCTGTCCTGCGACACTTCCGCCCCAAGCAGCCGGCAGCGTCCGTCATCCATGGAGAAGTGTTGCAGATAGTCCGATCCTTTAGCGGTGCCACTTTGTCCAGCAACGTGGAGCAATGCTGATTAAAAGACTGTATTAAAAGCTCTACATCGTTCATATTAGTGTTATTATCACAGCAAAAGTGAGCTGTGAACTGATCAGCTGTACTCTGAGTAATAATGCATGAATGTAATGAAGTTTTGAGGCACAAGGGGTCAGTTTTTACGGATAGATTAAAGAAAATACATTTATGATCACTGATCAGTAGATCCTCACAACGGATGTGATCAACATCTAGTCCCGGAGAAAACCAAGGTCTAAGGTTTGAACACCCACGTGAGTGGCGCCGGACACACTTGAAATTAAAAGATTCAGTAATATTAAGAAATTCAGTGGCTACAGAATTTGTGGCATCATTGATGTTCAGGTTAAATCACCTACTAATAACACTTCGTCCAGCTTGATAATAGAAGTAAGAAAGTCAGTGAACTCAATTAAAAACTGACGTGCTGGACCAGGAGGTCGATCAATTAAAACACAATAAAATGGCTTTTGCCGACCAATTTTAGTCACCTGTAGTTCAAACGTAATGAAAGGTTCTGAGCTGACCAATTGGCAATAGAACTGCTTCTTCCAGACAACTGCGAGACCACCGCCGCGGCCCGACAAACGCGGAGTCCCAATGTATGAGCAGTCCGCTGGGCACAGTTCATTTAGATAAAATTCCATATTCCGTTGCCACGTTTCAGTCAGGAATACGAAGGCCAAATTCTCCCTTATAAACAAGTCATTGAAAGTGTGAGCCTTGTTTGCAACAGAGCGTGCATTAATCATTTTAGCTGAGGAAGCCACTGTATCACCATCAGCACAGGAAGCTTTGATTGTGTGTACAACTGGACTCTCGCACCACGGCGATTGTGATCATAACAAGGGCGTGACCGCCGGTCAGTGATTCTGACCGGGATGTCCATCGGTATTGAAGTGGAAGCTGAAATAGGCACAGGTTGGGGTATAGTTGTAGGGGACCGACCGAGCCACAGGGGGGAGCTAGTGTGGTTTGTATGGGAGGGAAGGGCTTTCTTGTGGTGGCCGACAATGACCAATGCCATTGGAGGACAGTAGGGGGAGCTAGCAGTGGAAACGGTGGCCTGAGATGACACTGCTGGAAAGGGGTGTGTGAATGTGGAGTGGGAACAGTCAGGGTGACGTCTGAACCCAACCTGCTGGGGTGGATTCCATCAGTGCCGAAGAGGGTGGGTCGGTCCCAGAATAGATTACAATTGTCAATAAAACCTCCTGTGGCTCTGGAGCAGCCTTCCTCGACATTGAGAAACACCCTCGCTGTTTGATGGCTTGATAGCCCACTCCCCCTCCACACCGCTCCACACTCGTTGGTTTGGAACAGCACTTAAAGTGGCGGACCCTCCGCGCGAACGGAGGGGTAGTGTGTAGGGGTAGGGTGTAGGGGTAGTGTGTAGGGGTAGGGTGTAGGGGTAGTGTGTAGGGGTAGGGTGTAGGGGTAGTGTGTAGGGGTAGGGTGTAGGGGTAGGGTGTAGGGGTAGGGTGTAGGGTTAGTGTGTAGGGGTAGGATGTAGGGCGTGGTTTGGGATTGGACCAAAAGGTGTTGATTTTGATAGAAGTCACTTTGATTCAAAGGATAAAAACTGAAGAAACAATTATGAAATAAAACAATTTTGAGTTATTAGTTAAATACACATTTTTACTTTAACTCCTTGTGTTTTTTATTTATATTATTTATTTCATTTTATTTCATATTTTTTGGATTTTTTTTATAGCTTGTTACGTTAAAATGACCTCTGAGTTATAAAAAGAGATGCAAAAAGACCACAAAGAGACTAAAAACAATCCAAGTTAACACGAAATGACCTTAAATAAACACAAAACCGTTACAAAAATATAAAAAATGGCCACAAAGAAAGTCTAAACATCATAAAGTGAGTGTTCTTAAGAGAGGTGTTGTTTGGGCCTGATGCACGTCTGAGCCCTGTGACCTCCAATTCTTATGTAGTGTCTTCCTGCTAGCTACCATTATACGTTAAGGACACAAAGCTGTCTGTCTTTAATTTTATGCATCTCTTCAAGACTTTTCCAATGTTGACATGTGGAGACGTGTTGGCTTGTTTCTGACGGAAATGAAATATAATGAATCATTGTTCACTTGTTTATGGATCTTTTTAGGTTAACCCAAAATGAAGACCATGACGACGAAGCAGCCTCACGGCCTGTTAGCGTTTCTCAGCTCCTAACGGATTAACAGCCTCATTTAAAACAAATGGACTATTTCTAGAATAGGACGACCCTCTCTGTGCATTTGGAGAGGAACTACTTTCTGGACTGTTTTGAATGCAGTGAGACTCTTTGTTTGTCCTGCAGGCTGAACAGTGTGTGGTTAAAGGTTAATGTTGCTTCTCTGCAGGCTTCTTTGAAAGCTGAACATGATGTGCACACCTTGGTATTATCGGGTAAATAAAAACAGAAACACACCGTCGCCTATTTCTCTCATCCCGCACGTCTTTGTGTTTTGTATTCTGTGCTTCAGGTGTTCTTCGCCCTGCCGCCCGGCGACTTACGGATGGAAACTATATAAATAATATCAGTGTTCATTCAAAGAAAGGTTTGCCATTGTTGAGCTGGTTATTAGAGAAACAGAAACTGCGTGGTTCTATTAAAGCAGGGGTGTCAAACGCAAGGCCCGGGGGCCACATTCGGCCCGCGACTTCATTTTATGTGGCCCCACAAGAGCTTGCAAAGAATATAATATGTTTATTATACGGTTACATGCTACAGAAGCACGTTGCCCATAAACTACATGTCTTACAATGCATCTCAAATATGACTTTTTTCTCAGAATTTGCCTTTTTTTCTTCAAAATATGCATTTTTTCATAGAATTCCTTTTTCTTAGAATTAGATTTTTATTTCAAAATGTCAATTCTATTTCTTTTTTCTCCAGAATTTGGCTTTTCTTTTTAAATGATTTTGGGACATACGCACTGAAAAGACTTGCAATTATTTGCCCTAGACTTCTGCTTTCAGACGTAGTTAATGATGAAGTTATTTCCCTATCCGATGATAATCCAATGCAGAGGCAATGATATAATATAATACATTATTTAATATATATGATATACTTATATATGTATTTTTATATAGTCTTAAAGTTACAACCGGCCCTTTGAGTGCAACCATAATGCTGATGTGGCCCGCGATGAAATTGAGTTTGACACCCCTGTATTAAAGCATCCAGTCGTGCAGAACCAGCGTATAGGAATTAAAAAATGTCACATCACTCTCAGAGAAACACAAACAGTGTGTGTGTGTGTGTGTGTGTGTGTGTGTGTGTGTGTGTGTCTGTGTCTGTGAAAGTGTGTGTTTTGTGTTGTATTACGTCACTGTCAGTAAGTGTACTTTGTACAGTACACACGGTCTCTATCGATCTGCTGTCACCTGTCAACCTCTACAGGCATTTTAACCACTGTGTAAACGTGTGTGTGTGTGTGTGTGTGTGTGTGTGTGTGTGTGTGTGTGTGTGTGTGTGTGTGTGTGTGTGTGTGTGTGTGTGTCTGCAGGTATGTTTTATTATAATCACTCCTGTCTGAGTATCATTGACTCAGCAACAAGTGGTATGAATAAAAAAAGGAAGATCAAATTAAAAAAAAGAAATTCAGATAAAATAATAATAATAATACAATAATAATAATACTTATAATACAAATGTATAATAATAATAATAAGTATACACAAATACAAATATATGTGGAGAGATTGGACGGCTTTTGGGAAATATATAAGTTTGAATTTATTTATTTTCGTCTCTTTGATTTAATGTTTTACTTTAAGTCTAGCTCAGTAAAAATGATGTTGAATTTAGTTATTTTAATGTATTCATGGTTGAGTTTAGTTGAGCTGAATTGGATGTGTTTTATTATCGACTTGTTCGTTAAATCTGCAAACATGCAACACAATATTTACAAATTATTACGCATCTGTATGTATTTATATTTTTAATTGTAAAGCACTTTGTGACTTCATTTTGAAAGGTGCTGTAATATTATACTTCTACTCCTCTAGTTCAGAGGTACATGGTGTACTTTCCCTCCACGACATGTATGTAATACCTTTAGTTACTTTACTCTGCTGTGCCTTTTGGCTGTCTTGGACGGTGAGAAGATTTCTAGTCATCCTGAGAAGTCTACTGGATTCAGGTCTGTTCTGCCGTCCGCGGTGAGCATCCCCTGCAAAGGATCGGGAGTGCTACACAAACAATTACCGGTTGCCTTGTCGCAGGCAATCAGTTTGACACAATACGTTTGTCTTTTTTGTTTTCCTGCGATGATGGTTGTTCAGGACTGCTTCTTGAGCTCTAATCACACTCGCAGACTTTTCCGGTGATTCTAAAGTAGATGACAATGTATGTGTGTCGATTAAGAGGAAAAGATGCCTGGTTTTTTTGTTGCTATTACTGTCAGGAAATGTACAACCTAACCCTGGTCCGCCCTGTAGTAGTCAGATCGCTACTCCTGCTGATTTTAAAGCTAGGTCTGGGTTGGGTCTCATCCACCTGAATGTGCGCAGTCTGTTAGGTAAACTAGATTTTGTTGATTCAAAAGCCAAAAAGACACCGGAGACTGCTTTGAATATTGTTACTACACAAGGAAAAGTAGAGGTAGTGGTTACCTGTTATAAATACCTTGGTATCTGGCTTGATGATTGTCTTACTTTTAAACTTCAGGTCATTAATCTGCTTAGAAAGCTGAGGGTTAGACTAGGTTTCTTTTTCAGAAACAAGTCCTGTGTCTCACTTGAGGCCAGGAAAAGGCTCTGTGACCTTTTTACCTGTGCTGGACTATGGGGATCTGATCTATATGAATGCACCAACCTGATCAAGTTAGATGCCGCCTATCAGTGCGCTGAGATTAGTGACTAACTGTAAAGCACTTACTCGTCACTGTACCCTGGGCCAGGGCAGGTCTGCCTTCACTAACTGTTCAGAGGATCAGTCATTGGTACATGTTCATCTACAAAGCCATGTTAGGTAAACTACCAACTTATATATACTCACTGATCTCACAGAGAGTGGCAAGTAGCTATTGCCTAAGATCCCAGGATGTGTTTTTATTACATGTGCTAGGACTGTTTTAGGCACTAAAGCTTTTATGTGCGCTGCTCCTCTAGCTTGGAACACTTTGAAACTGAGCATTTTGGTTCCCCTGCATCATTTCAAAGCTCGGCTGGATGAAATGTTATTAGATATCTGTCATTGTGAATAGGTTGCAAATGTATACCTCTGTAATTATGTTGTATTGATGTCCTTTTTGTTTTCTGTTGTTTTTATGTGTAACCAATGTGCTGCAGGTCTCCCTTGAAAAAGAGATCGTTGATCTCAATGGGATTTTCACCTGGTTAAATAAAGGCTACAAACAAACAAACAGATGTGGATGAATGTGAAATATAACCAAGTGTTAAATCAGACTTTAGTTCCACCTGGAGTAAATCCACCAGCTACCCTGCAGTATACAAAGTCATTCAGACTAGCTGCACCTTCACCAGCTTTGAGAACACTTTCATGATCAATCATTATAAAACATATCATATATATTATTCTGAAATGGACCAATCTGCACAACGACTACTTTTACTGTCTTTCACTATATTTTGATGAGAATACTTTTCTACTTTTACTAAAACAACATATTCAATGCAGGTATTTTACTAACGGAGTATTTATACTGCGGATCGATAACAGACAGTAACTGAGGCTCAGAGTCTTACCTGTCTGCAGGTCCGTATGTGGCTCCGACACACACACTCACACACTCACACACTCACACAAACACCCACACTCACACACACACACCCACCCACACACAGACCGATCAGTACCAGCAGAAAGTTCCGGTGCTGGATCCGGTCTGTTGGAAATCAGTCTGTCTGCTTCACTCAATGAATGTTCCTTATTCACCAGCGGGCCTCCCGTTCTCTCACCGGGAGGGGCGGGGCTTAACGCTGTATGTGTGTGTGCGTGCGTGCGTGTGTGTGTGTGTGTGTGTGTGTGTGTGTGTGTGTGTGTGTGTGTGTGTGTGTGTGTGTGTGTGTGTGTGTGTGTGTGTGTGTGTGTGTGTGTGTGATTCAACACGTCTATGAATGAAACACAGTGGTGATTCATTCAGTTTCAGGGGATGAGTAATAAAATAAAATACTCAAATAAAATAAAATACAAAAGTATGTTAAATAAAATAAGTATAAATAAAGAAATATATATATAAATATATAAAGAGAGAAAGAAAATGTAATATTACAATTAAAAAATACATAAAAAGAAAATAAATAAATAGATATTGTTCTTAAATTAAACTTAAAGCGTAAAATATAAGCTTTGAGACACATTTTCATTGAATGATACGCACCATTTTCTCTTCATGTATTATGTGTTGCCTTTAGTTTTTCAGTTTAGGGAGTCTTAAAGGGTCTATATCTAGAAGAGGACTTTTTGCCGGTTTCTTTTCATGAAAAACAATCCAAGACCAAAAGAGATGGTTCATTTTTACCTAAAAGTGTCTGTTTTGCATGAAGTTGAAATGCATTCATTGTGTCTAAAGAGATTGACTCAAGTTAGACAAAATATAAATGTTTAAAGTTCTTCATCTTAAATTTGCTGAGACAGAAGTTATATTATTTAAAGTTTTCATGTTGTGGCGTTTAAAGGTGACTGTAATTTGATAAACTCTACTTTGGCGCCCCCAGGTGTTGATACTAAAACATTACAATTGGACCACATTCATCTTTTTCAGGGACTGGTCAGCTTTCTGTCCCCAGAGTCAGAACTAAACATGGAGAAGCAGCGTTCAGTTATTATGCTCCAAATATCTGGAACAAACTCCCAGAAACCTGCAGGTCCGCTGCAACTCTGACTACTTTTAAATCCAGCAAGAAGACTTTTCTTTTTGTCGCTGCTTTTAAATGAACTATTCATATCTTAGACTGCACTGTAACTTTTATCACTGTATTTTTTCTTTAGATGTTTATTTTATTAGCTTTTTAATGACTGATTTTAAATGCCATTTTCTGAATGTCTTTCATTTTTTGTAAAGCACTTTGAATTGCCTTGTGTTGAAGGGTGCTATATAAATAAACTTGCCTTGCCTTCCAAGGGTAATTGGAGTCTTTAAAAAGGTTGTAAGGTGCTCAAGGAGGTTCTAATGGCCTTTGAAGAGGTTGCAGTCCCTTTGAAGGAGCGAGTAGAAGTATTTTCCAAGGACTTTGGTCATGGTTGAGGTAGAACACGTCTAGAAGTTGCCTGGAGTCATTTTAAAGGTAATTTCAGAAGTTGTAGGAGTCCTTGAGGAGGTTTAAAAGTTCCCTGAGGAGATTGTTGAACTAATTGAGGATGTTGTTGGGGTCCTTGAGGAAGTTCTGGCGGTCCTTAGAGAAGGTTTAAGGAGCATGTAAGTCATTGGAGAGGATTTAACGATACTTTAAGAGGTTTTAGGAACCTTTAAGAAGGTGTTAGGGTTCTTTGAGGAAATGGTAGGGTTTAAAGTAGTCATAAAGACGTTGTCGGACAACTTGAGGAGTTTGTTAAAGTCACTGAGGAGGTTTTTGGCCGTGAGGAGGTTTCACAGATCATTGGGGTCATTGAAGGAGCCCTTGAGGAGGTTTGAGGGTTAATTGAAAAGGTTATAAGCAACCTTGAGGAGTTTCTAAGGTTCCTCTAGGAGGTTATACGTTTTCTTGAGGAGGTCGAAATGTTTTTTCAGTAGGTTTCAGGGATCATTTGAGTCATTGAAAAGGTTGTAGATATAAAGGAGGTTGTAGGATACGTTGATTGGAAGAGTCCTTGAGTCTTGGAGATTCTTTAGGACATTTTAATCCTTGAGGAAGTTGAACAGACCCCTAGAAAGATTAAGGAACTTAGATTGAGTTGTAAGAGTTCTTGAGGAGAACATAATACTATATATTTAGTTTTCTTTGCCTAGCACTACATATGGAGCTAATGTCCTGTAATAAGACATTTCCCCGGATATAAGAAGGTTGGTAAAGATATTTTTTAGGGCTGTCAAGTTAACGCGTTAATGCAATTTCTTTTAACGCCACAAATTATTTTAACGTGCGATTAACGCATGTGTATTTGTCCTCGGCCCGCCCCGTAGTTTCAGAGCCCAAAGGCTTGAGGTTGTTGTTGCCGACAACTGTAAACAGGCTTGTCTGTTTGAGCAACTGGCTCAGTGCACACACAGAGAGAGAGAGAGAGAGAGAGAGAGAGAGAGAGAGAGAGAGAGAGAGAGAGAGAGAGAGATGATGATAATAAACAAACATTTGCATGTATTACAAACTTGAAAAATATTCCTCTAAGGTACATTTAGAACAGATACAAAATGTGCGATTGATTTGCGATTAAATATTTTAATCGACTGATAGCCCTAATATGTTTGTATCTAATTTCAGTTGAATCAAAGTTATATTGTGTAATTTCCTCCGCTGAGTCTCAGGTGTAGTTTTCTGCCTCCTCGGTGAACAGACGGCACTGAAACCTGTTTAATCCTCCGTGTTGAACGCTGAGGTAATAATGTCGCAGTAATTGTGGCTCGGGGGTGGCGTCCGGATGATTGACAGCTCATTTAAAACAGACACGGCGAAGGCAGATGAGCGGCGAGGCTCAGAAACAGGAAGTTAATGAAGCTGCAGGGATGAGCGACAGGAACAGCGTTACTGAAACAAACCTCTGACGCTGCGCAATTCAAAGCTCGTTTGAAGAAACACAGAGACGCTGATTCACATGTTCACTCTGTAATGAAGGGCTGCAGGACATAATGTTTCATTTACCTGGAAACAAAGAATCAGAGTCTCTTCTTACCTTCAACTTAAGAGCAGAGAGCGTAGATAATTACATATTTGAACAGTTTCATAGAAAAGAACAGGTAAAGAAACCCAAAGTAAAGTTAAAGTACATTTCAACTCAATGCCTTTTTTTTGGTTTTCCTTTGAAGAATTTATCCTTTTCTGTTAGTTAAATAAAATAACTATTTATAGAAGAAGAAGAAGAAGAAGAAGAACAACAAGAAGGGAAATTCAGTTTCCACTCTGTTGTACATGCGTTTTTATTAGGTACACACAGTACACACTTTTTAGAACATGCTCATACATATACAAATACACACACAGTTATATGCTCACATGCACATGCGGTTGAGAGGTCAGAGTGGAGGCAGCCAGTCTAGCCGGCGCCAGTGAGCAGTTGGGGGTTAGGTGCCTTGCTCAAGGGCACTTCGGCAGTGGCCCAGGAGGTGAACTGGCTCCTCTCCAGTACCAGTCCACACTCCGTATTGTTTCGGTCCGATCGGGACGTGAACCGGCGACCCTTCGGTCCAAAGTCCAAACCCCTACAGACTGAACCGCCGCCGCCGCCGCTTACCTTGTCACTTTTTAACTATATTTTGTTTGCTTTTATTTCTCTTTTCTTGTGTCCTTAATTCTTAGATGTTTTTAAATGTGTTTCTTTTTCCACTTGGTCTCGATTCTTTTAATGATTAAATTGCCTTGTTGCCGTGGCCTTTTCCATCTGAAGACACGCTGCAGTTTCAGAAACAATTCAAATATAAAAACACAAATGTCCCAAAACACATCTTCAACAAAACATGCGCAGCTTTAACTAAAAGTTTCTCCTGATGGAAATGATGTGGCCTTTGTAGCTCATTTGCAACCTAGTCGTTAAAATGAGCTACAAATAAACTTGTTCCGCCTTCAATTTACAAAATATGGACTACCTTCTTATGGTTGTGATGGATGTACTTTACATGTTTGGACTTTGTGAGGTAATTATATTCTTCATTTCCTGCAAGAATGGTTATTTCTACACCAACATGTGAGCTGTGAGATCCTCACCTGCAGAAGGTGTCAACGTTTCCCCGCAGCCGAGAGTCTGCACAGGCCTGATGGATTATGGTAATGTCTCAGAGGCCAGGTGCATGATGGGAATGTAGATGCTGAGTGTGTCGGAATGTGTTGGTGAGAAGACGCTGCAGATTATGGAAATATGATAGTCTGGATTTCAGGTTTTTCCTCCAGAGCTCAAAGACTTAGAGAGAGTCTTATCTCACACAGATTAACTTCCTGTCTGTCTGCAGAGGTGTGTGTCTGTCTCTCACGTCTCTCATATATTAACATTCATCCTGCGTCATGAGTACTTTTCATACTACTAATCTCTAGGAGTAGCATCCATTTTTAATTGTACACCTGCAGCACAAGAGAGAAGTGAGTTCAATTGAAATGTGGTTTTCTCAAGAGAAATCGAGATTACTAGCTAGAGATGACAGTTGTGTGTGGGTCTCTGTGTGTGTGTGTGTGTGTGTGTGTGTGTGTGTGTGTGTGTGTGTGTGTGTGTGTGTGTGTGTGTGTGTGTGTGTCTGTGTGTGTGTGTGTGTGTGTTTCGGTCTGTGTGTGTGTGTGTGTGTGTGTGTGTGTGTGTGTGTGTGTGTGTGTGTGTGTGTGTGTGTGTGTGTGTAATAATTAAATCAGATCAGGTGTCAGAGCTGATGGATGGTTAAGGTTGTTTCTGCTGCAGCCGGAGGCTCCGATTAATCCGACCTCTCTGAACAAAATTACTGTAGACTCATAACTGTGTGTGTGTGTGTGTGTGTGTGTGTGTGTATGTGTGTGTGTGTGTTTGTTTGTTTAATCTGTACAGTGTAAAAAGTAATTTTACCGAGCAGCTACTATATATAATGATCATAGACCGTTTAGCTTTAATCCAGTTAAGTAATTATGTAATTTCCAACACATTGACGTCAGGTGGTTTTTGTTGATTTAATACCGTTAGAGTTAAGGACTTTGACTTGTCGTAAAAAGTGATTAAAGACTAACAGTCAGTCTCTTCAAGTCATAGTGTTGCAGGAAGGAGAGAAATGATCGAGCCTTCGTAGGTCGAGCAGATCATTTATTTACATTTGTTGTTTTAAACGACAAACCTACTGGTATGAGATCTGGAATAACTTGAGTAAGTGAATAATCTTTGTTTGACTCTCTTAACATTATTTTCCTAAGCGTAACAAATGTTGGAGGTACTTATTAGCGCATTTTCGCAACACTTCTCCTGAATGAGTTGGTATAGTTCGTATTATTAATGTTAACTCACATCATTGGCTGGTCACAATGCACTGGGACGACTGAAACATTATTAAATGAGCCAACTGCTAGGACTGTCTTAGGGAAGACAGCTTTTAGATGCGCAGCTCCTCTGTCTTGGAATAGTCTGCAATTGAAATGGAAACTGAGCAATCTGGTGCCACTAAATGTTTTTAAAGCTCGGTTGGATGCTACTCAATGGGAAGCTGTTGGTACCTGCTCATGTGGATAGTTATGTAAATTGTAATCCCTGTAATGATGCTGTATGATGTCCTTTTGTTGTTCTGTTTATGTTTTTATGTTTCATGTGGAACTACTTGAGCATGTCTCCCTTGAAAAAGAGATCAATGATCTCAATGGGATATACCTGGATAAATAAAGGTTTGAAATGAAACCAGCAATTTAACCTTTGTTAAACGCCAGCCTCCAATGTATACTACAGACAAGACAAATTGTGGAACTCATTGAAAAACAGTATTCTTCATGAGGCCAACTTCCTTTAACAACTACATTAAAATGGTGACTGAGACAATGGTATTACATCTCAATAGTTAGCTGTCAACTTATTGTCATTACGTAGTACAGGTACTATGTAACGAAATGATTTCTCTGCATTTGACCCATCCTAGTGTTAGGAGCAGTCAAACATGCTTTAACCCATTATAACCAATATATATTCTTTGTAAAATATCTTTAACGTTGTTTACTAGTCCTTTTTCACATTCTCTCAGAGTCTAACTGTGTATATCTCTATCGTGTCGTTGTTGTGTTTGGTTCATATTGGTTACAGTAAGAGACAGTCATGTCTTTTATGGCTGCAACTTCAGATAAGAGATTATTCATCGCAGACTTCGGATTATCTCAACAAGTAATCAGGAGAGGAGAAATAAGAAAACGCATCCCTCCTCCGTTCCGGGAAAAAATACAATTCTCATAAAAGTTCGTAAGTTCTTCCAGGAAAAGTCAACATCTGGAAACTCCCAGACCATAATACCAATCATGCACTCTAAAACTGTTTTTTACCAAATATTTCCCTCTAAAACCTGAGTTATGGTTCCATTTGGAGTAAAAAAGACGATTAACCAGCGGATAGTAATAGACAAAGTTACCTTGTGGCTGACTGTAAGCTACCGGAAAGTGTTTTTCACAGTTTTTGTTGTCTAAAAAATCCAGCGTCTTGTGTCACATATAGTTTTTAAAAAACAACAACTTTGATGCTCAACAACAGTAGTTGAGACTAACTTATGAGTGACTAAACATTATATGATAAATGATATAATAGGGTGTTGCACTTTTCAAGGTTCAAGGTTCTTTATTTTGTCATGCGAACATAGCTACAGTGTAGTTATATCAATGACAATCTTAGGTCACAGGCTCCTCCAACAGTGCAACACAATAAAACCAATAGTATGAAGCTGCAGCGTCGGAGACTGCACTCTCACGACCGCACTCCCACGACCCTAGTTGTTTTGCCGTACTTACCATAGACTATGGTAAGTACGGCGATGTTGCAAAACAACTAGGTCTGTGGCAGGGGTCTCCAACCTTTCTCCATCCGAGAGCTACTTTGAAAAAATGAAAGTGGCCAAGAGCTACTTGCATCACATCGCTTACATTTATTCACATAGCCCTCATCATTTGAATTAAGCTATACTTTTGTCCACGTGTGAAATCAATACCCAAAGCTTATCAAAAATCTTAACTTCACATCAAGGTCCAAGAAAACGAAAATGTCTCACATATTATTATGGCCCACATAGTAATCACTGAAGATTCACATAAATGTCCAAGAAAAAAAGAAAATATTTTCACTTCTTATTTTGGCCCACATAGTAAATACATCGCCTTAATCACCACCGTACAAACATCTTATGGCACATGTATAAAATATGTGCATTCACTCTTTTGCACAGTCAGTGAGATGAATGGCGCTGCATGGAGTCCACCATAGAGGGGTCTGCTGGACCCACTTAGGTTCACTCTAATGGAGTCCTTTAAATGTTCATCAGTCAGTCTTGTTCTGTATTTAGATTTCATTCGTGTCAGAAAAAGCTGCTTCACAAAGGTCTGTAGAGCCACATGAAGCAGACGTGTTCAGTGCTGCTTGGTGGATGTTCTTAGAGTTTTCTGGAGGCTCCAGAAATGTTGTGAGTTTTGCTGAGACTTCAGCTGAACATGATTTTGGAGATTTATAACCTCCATCTCCACAGGATTGGCACTGAACAGTTCAGCCATCTTTTTCTTCTTCTTCTTCGTCTTGACATTAAATTATAAACCATAATAAATCAACTGTAGGTCTAACCTCCCTATATCGGTGTGTGAAATTGTTCCATCCTCAAAAACAAAAAACTAATAATTCTGCAGTCTGGCTGCAGCTTCTAGCAACGGCCTTCTGTTAAAGAAAGGACACTGAATGTCCTGAATGAGGCATCACACACATGAAGTCTGAACACAGCAGACAACAGGAGTATTTACAACAGCATTATAAAAACAAAAATAGTGCATGTGGGTGCACACTTACATTCTCTGTCTTACTGTTACATAAATCCCATGAATGTATGAGACTAAGTTAGCTTCATCATCTCAATCAGTGATTAAGTGAATATTAAAGGTTCTATCGGGTCACTATCAGCCTGTCACTCATTATCTTCAGGAGGGGGCGGGGTTTGGAGGAACAGAGGAGACGGTGATCGCGGAAGCTTTCCTCCTGCCTTCACAAACTTTACACACGTATTTATCAACTGAAAATAGCAAGAGGTAGGGTGACCAGGTCCCAACAAACCAAATGTGGGACAAGGAGTATGTTTGTGTGGGACAATGTGGGACACCCTCTCAACAGCACCCACCCCCCCCCCCGGAAAATAAAATGAATTTATATTCCGTTTCATTTGGTTTATTCAACAGCATCCACAGATAAAAGCTTAACAAATATATAGCAACAGAGCAGAAAGTGCAGTCAAAATGCAGTAACAATGCAGTAACAAGTAAACTAAGGCTAACCAAGGCAGCAGGCATTATTCACTTCAAGTGTTTAGAAATGCATCTTCCTAATTCAACTAGTGTATTAACTGTAAAAGTAGGCACAACATAAATTAATAGATAAAATAAAACCATAAATACAAATCAAAACTGGCCAGGAGGGAACAAAAACATAATAATACATAAAATAAAATAGCTTTCAGTTTTGTCACAGCAACAGCAGGTGGGCCCCCCACACCAGGGCTCGAGCTTAAGGACGTCCCGTCGTCCCGGGGCCGAAACAAATAGTGTCTGGGAGGATAACAAATAATTTTGGGACGAATTTGGGACGAGAGTTAAAATAAAAATACCCTGCTAACTCTACTACAAACGGCGATGAAAATGAAACCGACTGCACGTTTTGTGTAGCACACAGTTATTAAACCTCCTTGTTAACATAAACACACGTACAAAACATTTAGAAACCCGCGAAATACACACACAGTACGTAGCTACAGCTGTGCCGCTGGCTGGCAGCCAGCCGCCCAGCTGGCTGTACCCGCAAATTCCTGGCCCGCAAATTCGCGGGTCTAGCTATGTACTGAGTGTGTGTATTTCGCGGGTTGAGTGATGTACAATGGCATCCCGTGGAGGAATTCTGAAATGTTTTACCGTTAATCACAAAAACGCACAGCAGAACCAGACCCTGGAGCGCCGGCCTCTTTATTTAAACCAAACGGCTCGCTGCACCCTCGCTGCGAAGGGGACCCAAGTTCCCATCAGCAAAAACACGTGGGTTTGCTATCCTGGCTCCAAAATGGTGGAATGAGCTCCCCATTGACATCAGGACAGCAGATAGCTTACTTACCTTCTGGCGCAGACTGAAAACTCATCTCTTTCGACTCCACTTTGAGCGATAGAACTATTAACAAAGCACTTATATACTAATAAAGGACTGGCTTATCTAGAGCCAGTTGAGTAGCACTTGAAATGTTTTGGCTCTATGAAACCTGATGTACTTTATGATTCTGTTTTCTTCAAGTTTGTATTTTGTTGGTCGAACGCACTTATTGTAAGTCGCTTTGGATAAAAGCGTCAGCTAAATGTAATGTAATGTAATGTAATGTAATTTACTCCTCTTCATCCCCTATGGGTAATAAGGCTGAGAAGAGAACCCTCCATCGTATTTAGTCCTTAGCAATATGCTGCGCCTCTCCCCATGTAGGGATGGGTACCGAGCCCCGGTATTAAACGGGCCCCGGGCCGGAATTATTAAAGACAGTGGTAACGTTAAGCTCCGACGTTATCAGACTTTTTATCGGTACTGGAGACATTTAAAAAAATCTAACTGAAACTCTGCCGCACGGTCCCCTCGTTCATAGAAGTGTTCAAATCTGGATCAGTCTGTATCAGATCCGTTGCAGCCCCGTTTTTAGAGATTTGGGTATGGAGGAAAAGAGAGAGGGTTGTGTTTTCTGACAGTTGGTGAGTTCCCCGTTAAATGAATAGTTAATGAATTTTTTCACATTCATTTTATTAAGTATGCAAAAGTAAAAATGTCTTACAAAAACGACGCCAGATGTCACTGTAGTGTATATTTCTGTATATTTAAAAAAAATCTAGTGTATACATAATTTTCCTACACATGTATTCACTGGGGTGTTTACCCAGATAGCAAAAGATGTTAAATCAACGTTGAATTATGGTCAAAAATGTTGATTTTTGGTTAAGGTTGAAGATTGATGGTGGATCAACCTTAAATGTTGAAAAGATGTCATTGAATCAACGTTGTATTGTGGTCGAATTTAATGATTGAAATGCCAACATTGAATCAATGTTGAATCTATGCTGTTTGCCTTTTCTTTTCTTTTTTTCTTGATGGGGGAGGGAGGGGGGTACTCTGTAGGGGGGGGGGGGTGTAGTCTGTGTGTGGGGGTGGGGGGTGGGGGGTGTGTGGGGGCTGAAATATCCCACATAAATCCGAGTGTTGAGGCCAAAATTGACCACCCAACAAACAGTTAGGAGCACGTTTCAGGCAATTTGGATTCGATTGGTAGTACTATGTAGTGACACTATTTTGGGTCCCTAACATTCATTGAGCTAGGGACTTAGCAGAATCTTTTTTTCCCTTTTTTGTATGCCTCCCCCCCACTAATTGGATAACGCTGAGTCGAATGGTAGGTGACATCAATGGTCTACAACTTTTCAATAAGAAGTTACAGATTTTTGAAATAGTTGCAGATTTTGCTTCTTTTTTTTTTAATTAAAAAACACTTTTTCAGACTCAGAAAAGGACGTTGAATCGAATGGGCTAGGTCTCGGACTCTAATGTTGTTGATTTTTGTTTTGTCTTTTATCAAAATAAATCTATTCTGACTTACTTTTTGACGCTGAATCCAACGGTGCCAGTCTCGAAGCTGTACGACCCCTAGTGGCCAAGATAATCATAAATAACTGTCTCAAAGGCTTGGAAAAATATTTTTTTCAAAATCAAGATTCTGGGTCAGCGCGCTGCCCCGAACGTGCCCATATAACCTTCGTCACACACGGCCTTACGGTTCTCTTTAATTGGCTGGGGTCAAGGGGCTTTCTATTTTGCGTTATATCTCGATAACTATAAGGTTTTGGAATCGGCCTTTCGGATATGTCGTACAGCTCACCAAGGCGCACGTGTGGATGCCCTTGGTGTCCCGGTCCGACATTCCTACGAGAAGTTTGTTTTTCAAAGTTTTCATTCAGTATGGCCTAAAGGTCTTACCCTCTGTGAGGCTCCCTGAAAGTGCAGGACTCTGGGTGGGAGTGTCGTACGAGAAAGGCGAAGACATCCACGCGTGCGTCTTGGCGAGCTGTACAACATATCCAAAAGGCAGATTCTAAAAAACCTATCGTTGTGGAGTTAGAACGATTTATTGCACTGTAAGACCGAACAGTACAAGCTTCTTGAAGAATATGGGTTGTTTTAACCCAAACATTTATAAAAGTTAATTCACCGCTAAATTTCTGATGACTATGAACTGATTTGTAATATTGTGTATACAGTATTCATCCACTTTGGGTCATATTGGGGATTGTACTCAAATGTTTTTACTGAATCTGTCTGACGTCATCACGTATGTGCTCCGCCCCCGACGTGCCTCACTGCTCTCATCCATGCGTTCATTTGAGTCCGCCATTATAGCTCCTCTCGGATGAAATCACTCAAACTTTCAGAAGTATACTTTGCCCACCGTGCTCTCGAGTCTCACTGCCGGAATTTGACCGCGCTACTCTGGTAAGTTACGTCTTGCCTTTGCACAGTATTTAAATGATGTTTTATTAATTTCTGCATCTAATGCACTTTGTGTCGCATGGTGTTTGATTTGAGCTCTTGTTAGCTAGCCTAGATTTAATATCTGCCTCACTTGAAAAATGATTTAAACGTGTAAGACAGTATTTTATATTGCTTTAAGTTATATCTCAAAGTGGAACGTTTGTGTTTCAAAAGTTCTCTGGAAAATTCGAACCGCAAATGGCGGCAGTTTTTTTTCTTCTTTTTTGTTACTGCATGCATGTCTGAGCATATTTTATTAACTTAGAGGCATAGAGGATTTACGTTCATTTTATCCATGTTTGTAAAAGCAAGCTAACTTGAAATACTAGACTATTCATTTTACAATGGGTTTCAAGTTAGCTTGCTTTTACAAAACATGCAGAACGCACGGTTGTGGCACAACGTTAGTGGATAAAATGAACGTAAATCCTCTATGCCTCTAAAAGTTAATAAAACATGCCCAGACATCCATGCGGTAACAAAAGAAGAAAGCGCGCCGCCTGCCGCCATTTTATGCTCGAAAATAGTGTTTCTCTGATCATTTTGGGAAAACTTTGCAACCCAGCTAACCTTCAATGTTTTTTCTCTTTAGGCTGAAACTGAAGCAACTGGCAGATAAAGGGCTTCTTCAACCTGGTAAGCCTTGCAGTGGAGAAACTAACGCGCTTGGGGGGGGGGGGGGTGCTAGTGGAGCCTGTGGAGCCTCGCAGCAGCGAAACTGTGGTGCGCTTACACTGTAGGTGCGCCGCGTTTGGGGGGAGGGGGGTGCTAGTGTGTGTTAAGATGAGAGATAAAAACCATCCCTTGATTGCAAAGTTAATGCAGACTATCTTTGCCCTGCGGCGCAATGAAATCGTCAATGATGGGCTACCTGTTGGAGGGATCCTGGAACGCTGGCCTGCCTTAACAATGGAGTCACAGGTGAAAATATTTTAGATATTACAACTATATAATAATTTTGTGTGCCTTTGTCACTGATAACTTTGGCATGTTTACTCAGATTTAGCATGTCATGTTTCTGTTTATCTCTGCTGCCTTCAGTCCACATATACATTGTACTCTGAATTAAATAGTCATTTTATATTTGTGCAGAGTTTCACAGGATAACGAACCTCAACCTGAAGAACCACTTTTACGCGGAGTTGGATCGGCATGCTGTTGAGCTTGTTCAGGAAGAAGGCGGCACGCAAAGGCGAAGTGTCTGAAGTTCAGCTCTTCACCGCCTATGACCTCCAGGTGAGTCGGTTAAGCCTCTTGGTGTTTTATTATCATACTAGAGTGGATTTTCTGTGTGTGTGTTGGGGGGCAGAGGGTCAGCCTGATAGATTTAGATTTATTATTAAAGGTCACATGTCATGGACATTTCCACTGATCATAATTCCATTGTTGAGGTATACTAGAATAGATTTACATTGTTCAATGTTCCAAAATCACATTGGTTTCTCATACAGCATCTCTGTATAGTATGTGTATTCAGCAGTATTCACTCTCTCCACTAAACGGCTCGTTGCAGCTCTTGCCCCCCCCCTCCCTCTGAGCCCAGTGTGCTCCGATTGGTCGGGACCAGTCGGGACGTTGTGAATCGCGCTGAGCTCCGTGGAGGTGTGATTTCCTTGTTTAGCAATACACAGCGAAACACAGCTGAGCACACACAAAGTCACAGCCGAAGCAAAAACAATAAGTGTGGCTTGATATTGAATAAGAAACAGGCTGATAAACGCTGTGAGAATGGGTCTGCAGAGAGAATTTCGCCGCGATCCCAACTGTCTGTTATCAGCCTGCAGCTAGGGAGGAGAAATCAGCAGAGCTGCCTGCACTGAGTGTGTGAGGAAGTCCGTGGATTGGTCAATTTGGACCAATCAGCGGGGGCGTAACGTAACGGCTCCGCGGACGTAACGTAACGGCTCCACGGATTGGTCCATTTCGTTCCGGGGACGACATGACATCATGATGTACCCGGAAGAATCAAATGGACAGTGACGTATCTCCAACGAGGCGTTTTGGGGAGGTCTTTTCTGTGTTAGAGTTTTACTCGCTACAGGGTGTACTTTGAGGGTTTTCACTCTGCACACCGTTTACATGCATAAAAAACTTCATAACACACAAGGGGACGGGTAATAACCGGAAAAGCATGACATGTCACCTTTAAGATACTTGTGTTTGGGGAGGGAACAGCAGTGTTAATGTTATTGCACCTTGTTGTTGTGCTAATGAGATACAGGTGCGATCGCATACGCCTCAATTGCTTCAAAATGGTAATCTCTTCAGTCATGGAAGAGCCCTTGTGATATAAATTGTTGTGTGGCTATGCTGTTTAGCATCCAAAGTAAAACAAAGATATGTTTTCGCACTCAAGGATCAAGGTGACGTCCATAGCCGACGTGCTGCTCTCCTCCCTGCCTGGATTTCTGCATGAGGATGACTCCAGGTTTCTGAGTCTGTGGCATGTAAGTCAGCATAATAACTGTTTTCAATGTATGTGACAGATCATCAAAAAACATAGTCACACATAGTGACACACACACACACACACACACACACACACACACACACACACACACACACACACACACACACACACACACACACACACACACACACACACACACACACACACACACACACACACACACACACACACACACACACACACACACACACACACACACACACACACACACACACACACACACACACACACACACACACACACACACACACACACACACAATAACCTTTCAAAATGTGTGCAGTGATTAAGTCTCATGAATGTTTGCGTTTTACAGATGGAACCACACAGATGCACGGCGACGACACCACGCTGCTTTTGAAAGGCAAGTCTATTAGACTTAGTGTAATTCCTCATGAGTCATTTGCAGGTTATTTTCAATTCTCACTTTACACTTTTCAATTATATTTTTCTTAAGACATTGCCATCCAGAAGATGACTTCAATGCTCGCTGAAGTACTTGTGGTGGTAAAGGGCCTGTCCAGAGATGTGCAGTTAATCAAGAATGAGTTGGCAGAGGGCAACATGACCACGGCTGGTAGTCAGGGACCAGGGTCAGCCACAACCCATATGTTCCCCATCCAGCTGCCAATCGCCAATGAAGACGACTTCAATGAGGCTGAATCATTGCTGAAGAATGAATCAGTCCGTCAAAAGATGGTAATTTGACAGACTGAACTGCATTCATTTATGAAATGTGGATAATATCAGTGTGGTCAAAATGTGCTTAGTTATTGCCCTTTAGCTACTTAACCACAAATAATTCTAGTCTTAGCTACTCAACCACAAATAATTCTAGTCTTAGCTACTCAATCATATATAATTGTAGTAACATTTACATCTAACATTTATATTGACATGACCAAAATTGGGACACCAGGGTTAAAGTGGTTAAACATAACGACTGGCATGAACTTGACTGAATACCATGGGCTGGAATATCAGTGTATCAAGTGTATAAAAAACAAAGTTGGACTCTTTATATGAAATTAGAGTGCTGTTGTGCTGTTTCTAATGTATGTCCCACAGAACCTAGCTCAATACAACAGTTAAAGCAGTGGCCTATTTGTTTCTCTCGTCTGATTTAGATTGCTCGCCTGGCTCTGGTAGGAGGCACCAATTCAGAGAATCTGATCAGACGGATGCTGGCAACTGCTCTGACTAACGCCTTAGCCTTAGGCTGGAAAGAAAGACAAGCGTTGCAGCAGCAAGAAGCCATTCAAGGAACCGGCAATACAAGACTGCATGTTTGGTGCGTTTCCTCCCCTGCAAACTACTTATTAGCTTAAGTTTAGGGAGTGAGGTGTGACTGATGGTGATTCAGAACATAATTATGCTCTTTGTGAGCCATATAGTACCAACTACCGAGTTTGAATCCAACTCCTATAATGTATTTTATGTCTCTTCTCTGCCCTTGTTTCATGTCTCTCTGTAATCCCCTGTTGAAGAATAAAGCATGAACTTAATCTAACAAAAAAGGTTAGGTTGGAATCAGGTGATGGTGAAGCTATAAGAAATAAACCAAAAAAAGACAACCTAATTGGTGAGCTTTAGAGGTGCTCGGATGCAAATGTTATTGCCAGGCTAGCCGTTTGCTCCTCTTTCCAGTCCAGTCTTTTAGCAAACTGGCTGCTGACTGTAGCTTGTGTTACTGTACAGAGTGAGAGTGATTTTCTTATTATAACAGAAGTTGTATGGGATACACACACTCTCTCTCTCTCTCTTCCTCACGCTTATTTTTGTAATCTTGTCCTTCAACTGCTGCTCGGCAGTTCGACCGCAAGCTGACCCACAATGGCGAATGAATGAAGAAGTGGCTTCGTTATGCTCCAGAGCGCGAGGGAGGCATCCCAAGGAACACAAGTGAAACGAACACAAGTGAAACGAACACAAGTGAAACGAACGCAAGTCCAACTTAGGGTACCCCACCACCAGTGTTGGGTGTAACGCGTTACAAAAGTAACGGAGTTACAGTAATATATTACTTTTTGCTGTAACGAAGTAATGTAACGCATTACTTATGAAATGTGGGTAATATATTACCCGTTACAATGCCCAGTAACGCAGTTACAACACATTTCAACCCGAAATTAAATGGTGTTTTGTTTTTTAAGAATGTACTAACATAGAGACATTCCGACACCAGACAAATTCTGCGGGTAGATTAGTAAACCTGGTGTGTTTACCCTTCAGGCTTCGTGTCGGGATCTTCGGGGCAGTTGAATGTTATGCACCCTCTATTCAAAAAAGAGAACGGAGCGAAAAATACAAACAACAAATTGTGTCAGGTGCGCGTGACCTGCTCCGCTGCGCGTGCATCATTTCCGAAGTGCTTCCACAGCAGTGACACACATCTGTGGATAATCATTTATACGAAAATGGTTAAAGCAACCATCACTAAACGCCAGCAACACTGCATCTACTGCAGACAGTAGCAACAGGTCGGATGGGGACATCACGTTACCCTCCGTTGTGGACACTAGCTTACTCCCGCCTGACTTGCCGCCCTCGCCCCCGGAGCAGCAGTCTTCGTCTCCCCAAACTACGCAGCCCCTCTGCGGCCCGCAGAGGATACCACGGCAAAACAGAGCCTGCCCAGGTATATCTAAACAAGTACCCGCCTGTACAGTGGGGTTAGGCGGTCATTTTGCAGCTCGTGGCATACAAATAGACAAGGGAATATTCATGTGAAAATAGATTCATATTCTGCCATGCCTGTAGAAATGTTGGGTCAAACATAATGCATACAATAGCACAGATGCCTTCACCACGAATGGCTACAAAACTATCTCATATCCCAAGCTTATCAACGAGCTAATGTTGCAGCTGAAATGTTCTCCAGGTCACAAAGTCAACCTCACATGATGATGTGATACCAGTTTTCAAGCACAGTAAATATTCTCTTCCCAGAGTATATGATGGGACCAAGGTGATGATTTAGTACATGGTTTTAATAATACTTTTGCTTTTCAATGTTTGACATTTCAAACCATGAGCTGGTTTAAATAATATGTGCCTTGATTTACAATATGTTCTCATTTGTTTTATCAGTACAGCTTTGAAGCTGTTGTGCTTTTCTTTGCCACAGTCCACTTTGGACTATATGAGATATTTCAGGATTGCACTTTTAACTCACTTGAAATGTTCTCACTTGCTTGGTTTCAAAACATAACAAAGGCCATAATCTGTTCATTGGGGACCATCAATGCTATTTTTCATTGCTGTTGCCAGCCACTATTGCTCATGTAAACCTACTACTGCTGCGCCCCCTGTAATCTCAGAGGCACCCTGAGTCATTTTGTTCTGGAACCGGGCCTGTACATGGATACTAAACACACTACAGAGCCCATTCCGTGTCCTGTTAGTGTTTACTTCCTGTCTGCCTTCTCCTGGTGATTTATCTGACGTCCAGCGCTCCGTCTTTTAACCTCTTTTCCTTTCTCTTTCTTGATCCTCCTTAGCAACCTTCATTATAGTCCTTGACAGTGGTCTGTACTGTATTAACAACGTGTCACATGTTAAGAATTTACAATCAGAATCGAGTATTCAACTCAGCCGTGTAATACAAGTTGTTAGTAGCCTTAAGGGCCTGCACAGTTGTTATGCTATACCACATCGCCCTTCACTGGATGTATAATGAGCTGCACTAAACTACATTTTAGCCTTTAAAATACCTAGCCATTCTTTTGCGGTTATTTTGGTGAAAGTAAAACTAAAGTAGTGTAACTCATTACATTTCAGAGACAGTAATATTGTAATGTAACTTATTACTTTCAAAAGAGAGTAATAAGTAATATGTAATATATTACATTTTGGAAGTAACTTGCCCAACACTGCCCACCACACTCTAATGTGTTTTCCTTGTGCATACAGTACAAAGGTTACCGCCTCATAGACAATACTGTTCTTTCATGGACAATAGACTGTTGTTCTTACAGTCAAAAATAAGTCAAATGTTTACAGCTTCGCCTACATGGAAGACTTGAAGCTTCAGGCTGTTCTTGTTTGGAGTTGCACCAATGGTTCTTACACACACTCTTATTTTATGGGGGTATCTTGTGTCACTGTATATTTGCACATACGATGTGTCCTCTGCATTTATTCCACAGCGTTTTGGGAGCAATAACGGGTTAAGAGTCTTGCTCAGGGACGCATTGCTGCCTGTTTTCTAAAATAAATTTGAATATTAAAATCATGTTTTCTGTCATTTTTAGTTTGATTTCATACATTTTGGGAAATATGGTAATTCAAGGTAATTTTGAACAAGCTAATAACAATCGTCTGCCAACAATACATGGTGTAGTGTGTGTTTACAAGTTTGGACCACTTCATTCAGTACAGTATTGATGTTGCACTTGTTAATGGTCTGTTAAGATGTAGACCTATACGCAGAAAAGTCATTGGTGAAAAACATTCACTTTTTTAATGTGTTACAGTATGCTTAGAAAAGTTGAATATTTTAATGTAAGTTTTACATTTAGATTCCCATTTAGATGATGGTTGAATCAATATTGATTCCTAACATTGATTCAATGTAAAATCAACCAAAAATGTGCATGTAGATTCCTATTTAGATGATGGTTGAATCAACATTGATAGTGTCAGTTATGGTTGAAAGTCCAACGTTTATTCAACATTAAAACAATTTGCGCTTTCTGTTTAATTTCAATGTCCGGGTTTCAACATGGATTCAATATTTCTGCCTAACCATATTTCAACATTGATTCACTCATATTTTGCTATCTGGGTAACCTGCAAGTTGCTCTTTAAGTGGTCGTTTGGCTTTTCTAATTCATTTCTCACCTGGCCATCTGCATAAAAGTACAGAATGCTGAAATCACTGGATGGGTTAACTAAATATAATTCAAATGTATCTACAGATTCCTGGATCTGACGGAGTTTGAATGGAAGACAAAAAATTGAAATCCAGAATCTGAGAGAGAGAGAGAGAGAGAGAGAGAGAGAGAGAGAGAGAGAGAGAGAGACCACATATGCATACTTCTTTTCGAAAGCACCTCGTTTAATGTTAAATGTTCTAACTAAAATATCGCCTCAGGATCAATTTTGTTTCTTTTACTTTCATATAATTACAGAAGATGTACTGTTGTGATTTTGTATTTGAATTGGTCTGTTGTATTGTAATCTGTTATGAACTGTCCAATTGAATCTGTTATGAACTGTTGTATATATATCTTTTATGAACTGTTGTATTGTAATCTGTTTTTTTTATATTGAATTTAACATTGAAATCAAATCAATAAACATATTTTATTTAAATTGTATCCCGGTTTTTGTTTATTGTTTCAGGTACAGCAGCACAAGACAAGGATCTAAAAGTGTTCAAGTTTGTATCTTCTTGGTCGAATGCACTTATTGTAAGTCGCTTTGGATAAAAACGTCCGCTAAATGTAATGTAATGTAAAAGTGGGTAAAGATAAAACTGCAGTAAGATACTGTTTTAATGCATACACTACTGTAAAGTTATACTGTATAAACTACAGTAATGTATTTTTTTTTCACAATACAAGTATTGTATAATCACAGTAAAATATTGTTTTTGAGATTACAGCAACCTACAAAATTACAGTAATATACAGTAAAATAAAATACAGCACTGATTTTATTACTGTAAACTAAATACAGGATCGCTACTGTAAAGTAAAAATACAGTACTGATTTTATTACTGTAAACTAAATACAGGATCGCTACTGTAAAGTAAAAATACAGTAACTTGTTGGCAACTTTGCTGCCAGTAATTTACTGTAAAATCCCCTGTAATTTTTTAACAGTGTACCTTAGATGCTCTTCTTGACTTTGTACTTTTTGCTTGAGCGCGCAGCTTCCAATAAGGCCTTCTCCTTGAGTGCATAGGTGTAGAATTCCTTACAACTGTATTCAAAGTTGGTCTTGACTTGAATTTCAGACTTGATAAGCTCCACAGAGCACCGGTTCCGCTGGTCAGTCCACGCTGCCGTCATGAGGGAAAACACTTTCTCTACCGAAGCATTAGTGATGGGGATGCTTAAGAGAAAGGATGCCACAGCAGTCAGATTTGGTGTGTTTGTGCCTTGAAGCAAGGTGGACCACTTCTCCACAACAGGAGCTCTTCTCTCCACAACGTCCTGCTGGCGTGGCAAAGTCACACAGTATTCATCATACAGTTCATCCATGTCTAGTTTCCCCCTTATCTGTAGGACCTCCACTGCATCACAGAGATGGGAGAATGTGAACTTGCTCTTCAGTGCCAAGCTTGCAACATTCTTCTGGTAGTTGTTGTCTGTGAAGTCATACCACTTCTCAAGGTAGTTGAGAGCAGCCTGGTAGAACTTGGAAAGATCATGTTTGATTGCTGCTGCCTTTTGGTCTGGAAACTGTTGGAGGATAGCACTGGTCTCCATTCCAAAGAAGGAATCAATCTGTCGTTGTTGGAGCTTTGTTTTGAGAGTGAGCATCATGTCATATAGCTCACATACGACCGTATGTCTGTCCTCTCTCTCCAATTACATTACATTACATTACATTGCATTTAGCTGACGCTTTTATCCAAAGCGACTTACAATAAGTACATTCGACCAGGAAGACACAACCTTGAAGAAAACAGAATCATATAAGTACATCAGGTTTCATCGAGCCAAACATTTCAAGTGCTACTCAACTGGCTATAGATAAGCCAGTCCTTTATTAGTATATAAGTGCTCTGTTAGCAGTTCTTTGTTAGTAATTCTATCGCTCGAGGTGGAGTCGAAAGAGATGAGTTTTCAGTCTGCGCCGGAAGATGTGCAGGCTTTCTGCTGTCCTGATGTCAATGGGGAGCTCATTCCACCATTTTGGAGCCAGGATAGCAAACCCACGTGTTTTTGCTGATGGGAACTTGGGTCCCCCTCGCAGCGAGGGTGCAGCGAGTCGTTTGGCTGATGCAGAGCGTAGTGCACGCGCTGGGGTGTACAGTTTAACCATGTCCTGGATGTAGGAAGGGCCAGATCCATTCGCAGCATGGTACGCAAGTACCATTGTCTTGAAGTGGATTCTAGCAGTTACCGGAATCCAGTGAAGGGAGCGGAGGAGCGGAGTGGTGTGGGAAAATTTTGGAAGGTTGAAGACAAGACGAGCAGCTGCATTCTGGATGAGCTGCAGAGGTCGGATGGCACATGCAGGTAGACCAGCCAGGAGGGAGTTGCAGTAGTCTAGGCGTGAGGTGACGAGAGCCTGGACCAGAACCTGCGTGGCTTTCTGGGTCAGCTGGGGACGAATCTTCCTGATGTTGTAAAGCGTGTATCTGCAGCAACGGGTTGTAGCAGCGATGTTTGCAGCGAAGGACAGGTTGTTATCTAGGATCACACCCAGATTCCTTGCAGTCTGAGTCGGGGAAACAACAGAGGTGCCGATGTTGATTGTCAGGTCAAGAGTGGGACAATTTTTTCCCGGAAGGAAAAGCAGTTCAGTCTTGTCAAGGTTGAGCTTGAGGTGATGAGCAGACATCCACTGAGAGATGTCAGCTAGACAAGCAGAGATGCGTGCGACGACCTGGGTCTCTGAGCGGGGGAAGGACAGAATTAATTGGGTGTCGTCAGCGTAGCAGTGGTATGAAAAACCATGCGGGCTAATGACTGATCCGAGCGAGTTTGTGTACAGGGAGAAGAGGAGGGGACCAAGAACAGAGCCCTGAGGGACCCCTGTAGTTAATTGACAAGGGTCGGACTCGGACCCTCTCCAAGTTACCCTGTAGGTACGGTCTTTGAGGTATGAGGTGAGGAGGGAAAGTGCAGAGCCTGAAACTCCAAGTTCTTGGAGAGTGCGAAGGAGGATCTGATGGTTCACCGTGTCGAATGCAGCAGACAGGTCCAACAGGATGATGATGGGCGACAGAGTGGCCCTGCCTATATTGTAAAGCAGGGTTGAGTGCCCCACTGAGACCTGTGTAACAGGTTCACTTGAGCAGATCTTGAGATTTAAAATCTCTCAAAAGCGCCGTTTTAGCTACAATAACTGCAGAACAATTATACAGAGTAGAATAAATGAAACAGAGAAGTCTAATCAAACAAGAATATAACTTACAGTGGTTGCTGCGTCAATAGGTAGTGTCGTCACCCGGTCTCGATGCACACTGAGTTCTTCAGATTTTAAATGCGGTATTTGAGTGCTTTTTTGCTGGAAGATGACTAATTCACGCTGTTGTACTTCACGCAATCAGCAGAGTGGCCCTGCCTATGTTGTAAAGCAGGGTTGAGTGCCCCACTGAGACCTGTGTAACAGGTTCACTTGAGCAGATCTTGAGATTTAAAATCTCTCAAAAGCGCCGTTTTGGCTACAATAACTGCAGAACAATTATACAGAGTAGAATAAATGAAACAGAGAAGTCTAATCAAACAAGAATATAACTTACAGTGGTTGCTGCGTCAATAGGTAGTGTCGTCACCCGGTCTCGATGCACACTGAGTTCTTCAGATTTTAAATGCGGTATTCGAGTGCTTTTTTGCTGGAAGATGACTAATTCACGCTGTTGTACTTCACGCAATCAGCAGAGTGGCCCTGCCTATGTTGTAAAGCAGGGTTGAGTGCCCCACTGAGACCTGTGTAACAGGTTCACTTGAGCAGATCTTGAGATTTAAAATCTCTCAAAAGCGCCGTTTTAGCTACAATAACTGCAGAACAATTATACAGAGTAGAATAAATGAAACAGAGAAGTCTAATCAAACAAGAATATAACTTACAGTGGTTGCTGCGTCAATAGTGTCGTCACCCGGTCTCGATGCACACTGAGTTCTTCAGATTTTAAATGCGGTATTTGAGTGCTTTTTTGCTGGAAGATGACTAATTCACGCTGTTGTACTTCACGCAATCAGCAGAGTGGCCCTGCCTATGTTGTAAAGCAGGGTTGAGTGCCCCACTGAGACCTGTGTAACAGGTTCACTTGAGCAGATCTTGAGATTTAAAATCTCTCAAAAGCGCCGTTTTAGCTACAATAACTGCAGAACAATTATACAGAGTAGAATAAATGAAACAGAGAAGTCTAATCAAACAAGAATATAACTTACAGTGGTTGCTGCGTCAATAGGTAGTGTCGTCACCCGGTCTCGATGCACACTGAGTTCTTCAGATTTTAAATGCGGTATTTGAGTGCTTTTTTGCTGGAAGATGACTAATTCAAGCTGTTGTACTTCACGCAATCAGCAGAGTGGCCCTGCCTATATTGTAAAGCAGGGTTGAGTGCCCCACTGAGACCTGTGTAACAGGTTCACTTGAGCAGATCTTGAGATTTAAAATCTCTCAAAAGCGCCGTTTTAGCTACAATAACTGCAGAACAATTATACAGAGTAGAATAAATGAAACAGAGAAGTCTAAGTCTAAGTCCAATAGCAGCACAACATCGTGGAAGATTTTCAGCACATTATTGAGGAAGGACACGTACAGCTGTAGCTCTAGGGGTTTCCCATCACCATCCTCATCATTTTTGAACAGCTGCCACAGTGAATTTGGGCACTTATCCTCTCCCAGTGACAAGAAGTAGCTCTTGATAGCTCTCCAGCTGTCATGTAGCCTCTTGACAGCAGGCCACATACTCAACCATCTTGTGGGTACGTGTCTCCGCACAACCTGATATTCTTCTTCCAAAAAGGTGAACACTGCTTTCAATTCTTCTGTACGTTTTGCAGATGAGGAAAAGTGACTGAATGTTTCGTTCACTACTAGCTCAATGTCAATGTTCAACCTGTCTCCAGCATGCTTTGCACTGTTGTGCACTATGTGGGCCATACAGTTAGCCTTAATGATGCCACTGTTGTCTGCTTTTAGCTTCTGGAAAACTGAATTGTTTCTCCCGTAATTTACACTTGCATTGTCGGCAGTGTATGCTGAAATCATGTCAGGTTGCAGACCATTTTCTTCTAGCTTGCTTGTAATCTGGCGGTGTATGGTAGCAGCTGACTCATCACTATCCTCATAGAAGTCAAGGATCTTGCTTTTCAAACCCAACTTTGGGGTCCAATATCTCAGAGACAGTGGGAAGAGTTTTATAGTGCCATGATTTGAAGCATCTGAAGCCACTGAAAAAAATGGTGTGTGGGCTATTTTGTCACTATGGACCACTGGTGTCTTTAACTCTGTCAAACAACTCTCCACAAAGGCCCCTGCAGGTTATGGGCCAGCACATCTGTTATTATGGACGCTGCTTTTGTACGACCACATGACATTTTCTTTACTATCTCAGAGTCTGGAAAAATGGTCGACGCTAGCTTGTTACCAGTCATTTGACCGGTATGATTGGGAGTGTTGCACTGTATGGTAAACACTGGTTATTTCTGCTGCTGTTACCTTGTCTGAGTGGCCATCATTTTTTGGTTTGAGTAGGAATGTCTCCATAGAGTGGGATGTCTCTTTTTGAGCGACACGTTTCTTGTGAGAATCACATTCTCTGTGTCTTTTGACGTCGTATTCACCGCCATGTGAAATTGAAAAAGTACTCTTGCAAAGATTGCAAAAAACTCTCTGAGAGTCGCCCTGCACTGGCTTCACCCACGGGTAAGTGTCTTCCCAGTCTTTGTTGTATGTGCATCTTCTTTTCTTCTTAGCTGTAGTTTCAGTTTCCTCCAAATTCCATAACCTGCTGCGTCGCATGTGTTATTGACTTTCGTTGTTCGTTGTTTGGCGGGGCCGCGGGGGGGTGTGTCAGTGTGTGAGTGAGTTACTCTCATTGGTTAACACTTGACCAGCACCCGCCGTGTGTTACAGTTTGATTATAATAATAATAATAGATTTAATTTGTTAGCGCTTTTCCAGGTGCTCAAAGACGCTTTACAGATATAGTGAAGGGAAAAGAAAAGGAAGGAACAACAAATAAATATATAGTTAAAGTTAAAGTCAAATAATACAAAAACAATCACACATTAAAAGCCAGATTGAAGAGGTGAGTTTTTGTGAGTTTTTTGAAGGTGGTGAGGAAAACAGTCTCTGATGGGTTGGGGGAGTGAGTTCCAGAGGGAGGGGGCAGCGACGGAGAAGGCTCTGTCCCCCCAGGTCCGGTGATTGGTGCGGGTGGGGATGGATAGGAGGTTGGCTTCTGATGAGCGGAGTCAGCGGGAAGGGGCGTGGTGGTGCAGCAGGTCTGTGAGGTAGGGGGGGGCCTGATTGTTGAGGGCTTTGTGAGTAATCAGGAGGACTTTGAAGTTGATTCTTTGACGGACGGGGAGCCAGTGGAGGTTCTGGAGGACGGGAGTGATGTGGTCTCGGGAGCGGGTGTGGGTGAGGAGGCGGGCAGCAGAGTTCTGGATATGTTGGAGTTTATTGATTAGGTTGGATGGTATGCCGTAGAGGATGCTATTGCAGTAGTCGAGTCGTGAAGTGATGAATGCATGAATCAGGGTTTCAGCAGCAGAGGAGGAGAGTGATGGGCGGAGACGGGCAATGTTTTTGAGGTGGATTGACAGCAAACACAGGGGTGTGTGTGAGAGAGTTACTCTCATTGGTTAACACTTGACCGGCAGCACCCGCCGTGTGTTACAGTTTGATTGACAGCAAACACACCCCCGTGATGATAGCCTTCCCTGCTTTCTCAACAGACATTGGATAAATCTTATTTTAGAAAAGCGTTTTAGCCAATCGAAATGAAATATGCGGGACATCGTTTCAATTTGCGGGACGCACCAAAAGTCGTGAAAATGCTGTGACATCTGGTCACCCTAGCAAGAGGACATTCATACTCTGCAATCCAAGACTTGATTAAATCCACCAAAAACCTGACATGACGATAACGAGTGTTTTTCAAAAACACAAATCCCTCCCTGTGTGTCTCTGAGCCGCAGCGACGCGGCCTGATTCAGAGGGGGTCATTCTGCTGTTGGTTCTGGTGTTGCTGGAGAAAGCAGACTGGTCCGTGTGTGGTGTCGCTGTGCCGCTGTCACATCTGTTCCTTGATCTCTGCGTCACCGACCAATTTTATATTCGTGTGACAGAAACAATTCTAAAATAAAAAAACTTTATTGTCCGGCTGCGGCCGAAAAATCAAGAAGCAACCTTACTACGCTATAATCGATAATCGAGCGGCGAGCTACTGAAAAGCTGCCGCGAGCGATCGACGTGTTGGAGACCCCTGGTCTATGGCATAGTCTGTATATATAAAGTAACATATTATATCTTATATTATTAATATATATATAATTCTGATGAAACGTTATTTCAGCGTCAATAAATGAGTGTTAATCCCAGTGTGTTTAGTGTACAACATCACATGTCATTTCACCTTCAATTCACGGTTTTCAAAACGTTAGCCACATGCTAATGCTAAGCGGAAATGAAGAATTTTCAGAATAAAAGTGTTAAGTTAATAGTTAGTGTGAACTTCCAGGTTTTTCAGAATAAAACTGCTTCAAATTAAAACCCTGTATTTAATTTAAATTACGTCATATCAACATTGAAACATTGAGGTTTTGGGGTTTAGGTTTGGGAGGGAGGAAGGAAGATTAGGATTAGGTAAAAAGGTAGGGAGTGGTTAGGGTTAGGATGGGGGGAAGGGAAGGGTTAGATTGAAGGGAGGGAAGATAAAGCTACCCGGGAGCTACTCACCAGGTGGCAGTGTCACGAAAAACTAGGGTCGTGGGAGTGCAGTCGTGGGAGTGCAGTCGTGGGAGTGCAGTCGTGAGAGTGCGGTCGTGAGAGTGCAGTCTCCGACGCTGCAGCTTCATGCTACTCAATAAAACAGGTAAACAGAAAAATATATTGCAAGTAAAATAAGGGGCAGGTAATATAAGATTATTTTCTTCTCCCTGCTTCTTTTCGGTCAATGGTGTGTTTAAAGAGACATGTTTTGTAAATAATTGTTATACTTTAAAGGTGGGGTAGGTCATTTTGGAGAAACCAGCTCAAGTGCGCTAGAATTTGAAAATACACAACCGGAAGAAATCTGCCACTTCCTTTCAGAGCCCCTCCTCCAACACACAGGAACGCGCACATGACCAATGAGGGCACGAGATAAGTTTGTGCACAGATGGAAGGCTGACAGGCAGGTAGGCCATCCAGTTATTTTAGCCAGGCCGGCTCAGATGATTGGTCGTGCTTTTTACAGCGCCACGGCTTCCACAGATGATATTTCTTATGTATTTTTTGTCAAAGCACTTCAGATATTCATTGCTATCGGGATGTTAAGAGCATTCCATGGAATATAACAACAAGTGTATCTCGAGCCGGTTTCTCAAACTTACCTACCCCACCTTTAAGTTGTGCATACCATGAACGGAACAAGTAAAAATGAAATGAAATAAAAACCTGGGTACACAATGGTAAAACAGATCAATCTTTAATAGGGGTGTAACGGTATCCGTATTCGTCCCGAACCGTCACGGTACGAACGTCACGGTAAGGACGTCACGGTTCGGACGTCACGGTTCGGCACATGCAGCAACACGACGAATACGCCTTTTTTTACGAGTGGGAAAATCCCTTAAACAGCAAATGAAGAACAAAAAGAAAACACAACAAAAAGAACAAAATACAAGAAGAAGAAAAGTTAGTATGGCGATTTCAGATAACACACAGGAGCTAGAAGAGCCACCTGCTTCTTTTAAATCAGCTGTGTGGGAACATTTCGGGTTCCCTGTGGACTACAATAACGATGGAATGCGAGTGGTGGATCGGACGAGGACGGTGTGTCGGCGTTGTTCGACAGCGGTGCGGTATGCTAATGGTAATCATATCAGAAGGCATCACCCAGATTTGCCAATCACCGGAGCCCGGCAAAAGACAACAGCTGTTCAACAGCTGATCCCCGCTGTTTTTAAGAAGCCAATAGACATGAAAGCCGAGAGACCAAAATAAATAACAGAGGCTATTGGCATATACAGTTGCAAAAAAAGTATGTGAACCCTTTGGATTCTCCACACATAGCGTTGTGTGTTCCTTCCAAACAACTCAGCTTTGGTTTCATCTGTCCACAGAATATGTTGCCAGTAGTGCTGTGGAACATCCAGGTGCTCTTTTGCAAACTTCAAACAGTGCAGCAATGTTTGTTCTGGACAGCAGTGGCTTCCTCCGTGGTGTCCTCCCATGAACTCCATTCTTGTTCAGTGTTTTACGTATCGTAGATTCGTCAACAGAGATGTTAGCATGTGCCAGAGATTTCTTTAAGTCTCTAGCTGACACTCTAGGATTCTTCTTCACCTCATTGAGCATTCTGCGCTGTGCTCTTGCAGTCATCTTTACAGGACGGCCACTCCTAGGGAGAGTAGCAACAGTGCTGAACTTTCTCCATTTATAGACAATTTGTCTTACCGTGGACTGATGAACATCAAGGCTTTCAGAGATACTTTTGGAACCCTTTCCAGCTTTATGCAAGTCAACAATTCTTAATCGTAGGTCTTCTGAGAGCTCTTTTGTGCGAGGCATGGTTCACATCTGGCAATGCTTCTTAAGAATAGCAAATTCAAAACTGGTGTGTATTTTTTATAGGGCAGGGCAGCTTTAACCAACACCTCCAATCTCGTCTCATTGATTGGACTCCAGGTTGGCTGACTCCTGACTCCAATTAGCTCTTGAAGAAGTCTTTAGCCTAGGGGTTCACATACTTTTTCCACCCTGCACTGTGAATGTTTACATGATGTGTTGAATAAAAACATATAATTGTTTGTGTGGTATTAGTTTAAGCAGACTGTGTTTGTCTATTGTTGTGACTTAGATGAAGATCAGAACACATTTTATGACCAACTTATGCAGAAATCCAGGTAATTCCAAAGGGTTCACATACTTTTTCTTGCAACTGTATATTTCAACGGCTATGCGCCCTTGAAACACTTTCTTATTATTTATTTTGTAATATTTTCAAGACATTCTTTTTTGTTTTACAGCTTATTGAACCTTTTTGTTTGACATCAGCCATTATAGATAATACGGCCATCTGAGTGTGTGTGGTACTGTTTGTGGTTTGTGTAATACAGTTAATTATTCAAAAATGTTAGAGTTCCTTATTTTTGTACTGAAACTTGCACTACTGTTCAAAAATAAATAACAACAAACCTGGAATTATGCATTTGGGACTTTTTTTTGCTTTTTCTTGTTGTACCGAACCCGTACTGAACCGTGACCCCCAAACCGAAGTACGAACCGAACCATGAATTCGGTGAACCGTTACACCCCTAATCTTTAATCTACCCAATGAAAAAAATCGCATGAATATTCTTTAAATATCTCTCTTTAACAGGAATCGGACATGGCGACAGTTAAAGTGCTGCTTTTGGAAACGCTGGACAATTTGCTTCAACAGGAGCTAAAATCTTTCCAGTTTCGTCTTCTGAACGACGTTCCCGATGGCTTCCCCCCGATCCCTGCCTCCTGCCTGGAAGATGCAGACAGGCGTGAAACAGTGAATGTGATGGTGCAGAAATACAACCAACAAGCTGTGGAAGTGGCCACGAAGATTTTAGGGAATATCGGCAGGAACGATTTGTCACAGACGTTGGCAAAGAGAAGCTCAGAACTAAAAGGTAAGGGATGTGGGAAAACAAAATGTATTGATGCAGAGATTTCAGCATTCAGACACATTAGATATCCTTCAAAATGCTAAAGCATTAACCCTAACCCTAACCCTAGTAAGAAGATGATTTTCTGTTCTCACAATATGATAAAATAAACCAAATAAACCCATTCGTGTCATGAACAAGGCCATGAAAATCTAGTCGTTGCAAAAGCTATGAGTATCTCTTTTTATTTGAAATGTAAATAGTCAGTCTTTGATTTACTAAATATCTTATGTACCCAATCATTTTTAGGGGATGCCAGTGTTGTTGTGAAGACTACAAAGATCGCAACAACTTCTCCCATTGAACCACAGTCTTCTCTTCTTCCTCAACTTCCAACTGACAGGAGTCCCAGAACAGGTACTGACTGACGATGGATTCAGACTGGGTTATGCCGTAGCTCAATGCACGTAATGTACGATACGATACGATAAGATACGATAATAGTTTAATGGTCAGATCAAGTCTGAAATTGAACTTGCATCACAGCAGCTCCATGTGTAACATCAACATAGACAGATATCAAGACACAATACATGCAACAAATTGAACATAACGGCACAATCAGTGAGAGAAAAGCTGCTCAAAGAGCCTTCAGCGTGTATTTGATCTGGATTCAGCTCAGTATTCACTGAGAGGACAGACTGGAGCACAAAGGATGCTTCAGTCTGACTTTATTGAATCTCCATTAGATGGTAGCAGTTCATATTCTCTGTTCAGAACATAGTTTTGGTCCGAGATGATGTTGTTGGACAGCCTTATTAGGTTGTTATGATAGGCTCATAAAGTCATAAAGTCTCTGACAGGGTTGACCAACAATCTTTGAGCAGATTTTGAACAGTGTGTGAAACCAATGTTCCAGAGTTTACCCAGAAACGTATTAGCACCATAAGCTGATGAATACTGCCTCCCACATAAACATGTTCCGTTAAAAACAAACAGCATTCTCCGTCCTTGTCAAAACCTAAACTGATATTTTGGTAAACAAGGTATTCACAGTCGTCACAAGCACGGTTTGAAAATAATCTCTGTCCGGATGAAAACGCAAAACATAATTCAAGTGCTGTCAATGCCAATGGGGCAGGTTGTGAAATACAGTTTTTCTCATTCATTTTATTAGTGTCACTCAAAATATGGATGCAAAGTCCTTTTCGCGTAATGCTTTGACATCAAACTCTATGCCAATTTCTTGTCTATCAACTGAGTGAAATCTGACTCCAGCTGCAATTTAGTAAGCAAACACTTTCACTTTTAGTTTTAAAAAAGTGTAGTGTCCGTTGTCCGACTATGTTCTGATTACAGCTTAGTATTAAGACCCCCATTGTTTCTCTTCTTAATACACACCAAACCATGACTCATAAACTGGGGTATCAACCAAACCATGACTTCCATGTATCGTAAACTCCAGCAAGGATTAAAAGCCACTACCCCAGATGTATTCCCCCATGACGCGCAATGGGCCTATGCTCATCGGACTGGATAACAACTTTTTGTAATTGACCATTGATTTCATTTTTGTTTCTCATAGATGAGAAGATTGCAGTGCCAACGCCTCAAACAAACATCATACTTTTCCAACAAAAACTCCAATCTAACCTCCAGAGCAAATTTACGTGTGCCCCTGAGGGTATGACAGAGACAATGGATCAGGATCAGTGTCTGGATGACATCTTCACAGAGCTGTTCATCACGCCTGGAGGGGAGGTGCTTATCAACGACCAGCACGAGGTCATGCAGATTGGAGTAAAAGGGAAGTTAGCAGGCACAGAAACACCAATTGAACCAAGTAACATCTTCGAAAGCCCTACTGGAAACCTCAAACCCATAAGAACAGTCCTTACGACTGGGGTAGCAGGAATTGGCAAAACATTCCTGGTGCAAAAGTTTGTGTTGGACTGGGCCAAGGGAAGAACAAATCAAGATGTTCACCTTATATTTCACTTCACTTTCCGCGAACTGAATTTACTGAAGGGAGAAAAGGTTCGCTTGGCTGAGCTAATCCACAAATGCATCTGGGAAACCAAAGACATCAACAAGACGGACCTTACTGAGATCTTCACGAAACTACAGGGATCGGGAAACCGTGATTTTAACAAGAGTGAATTCAAGCTTCTCTTTGTGTTTGATGGACTGGACGAAAGCCGCCTTCAGCTGGAATTTACTGGCAGTGAACAGATGCCGGCTGAGTTTAATGTGGCAAAGTCAACCTCAGTGGATGCGCTTCTGTCAGCGCTCATCGAGGGGAGACTGCTTCCCTCGGCTCGTGTCTGGGTAACCACACGGCCTGCAGCAGCCAATCAGATCCCTCAACGCTTTGTCCAATGCAAGACAGCAGTCGGAGGATTCACTGATCCACAGAAGGAGGAGTATTTCAAGAAGAAGTTTCCAGATGAAAAGCAATCGACCAAAATCGTCTCCCACATCAAGGCATCACGGAGCCTGTTCATCATGTGCCACATCCCCGTCTTCTGCTGGATCACTGCTACAGTTCTGAAGGATGTTTTGAAGAAGAGAGGACAGGCAGAGCTGCCCAAAACCCTGACCGATATGTACACAGAATTCGTGGTGTTTCAGATCACCCTGACAGCTAAGAAATATGGCACAAAAAAGAGCATTCATTACATTCAGTCATTGGCAAAGCTAGCTTTTCACCAGCTGGAGAAAGGCCACCTGCTCTTCTATCAGAAAGACCTGAAAGGCAGTGGCATCGATATCCGTAGAGCTGCGGAGTACTCTGGAGTTTTCACCCAGGTCTTTAAAGAGGAGCATAGGTGGAAGAAAGACGACAAGGGCAAGATGTTCAGCTTTGTCCACCTAAGCCTTCAGGAGTATCTGGCGGCTCTTCATGTGGTCATGTCACTCATTAACAACAATGAGAATGTACTCTCTAAGCTAACACTGGAAAAACTTTGCATGCCTTGCAAGAAAAAATGCATAACAGAAGTCCACAAGATTGCCATTGACAAAGCCTTAAAGAGTTCAAACGGGCACCTGGACTTGTTCCTGCGCTTCCTCCTGGGCCTCTCCCTGCAGACCAATCAGGATCTCCTTAAGGACCTGTTGACGATCCCAAAAGACTTTTCTGAGGCCAACCATCAAACAATCAAGTCCATCAAGGAAAGGATTAGGGAGAATGAATCGTCAGAGAGGAGCACCAATCTGTTTTACTGTCTGAATGAGCTGAGAGATGATTCTCTAGAGGACGAGATCCAACAGTACCTGAGTTCAGGAAGGCTTTCAACAAGAAATCTGTCTCCTGCTCTCTGGGCAGCTCTGGTCTTCATCCTACTGTCATCGGAAGAAGCCCTGGAGGTGTTTGACCTGAAGAAATACTCTGCTTCTGAGGAGGGTCTCCTGAGGCTGCTGCCAGTGGTCAAGGCCTCTAACAAATCACTGTATGTGCACTAGGGCTGTCCCGAATACCATTTTTCGGGCTCCGGATATTCGGTAGTAATCAGCAGCGAATATTCGAATCTTCGGCCCGCGCGGGGGGGGAGGGGGGTTGGGGGGGGGTGCTTCAACATGTGTATTTTGGTGTATTCACGGCATTCATTTTGTTATTCTACAGTATTGTTGTTTTATAGTTATTTGTTATTGTAACCCAATTTCTGTTCTTTGAAATTGAAAAGGATATCGCATTGTGTTTGTTACTTTCGTTGCAGTTGTAAATGTCTTAAGTGTAATTTGGCTTGGCTTCCTATGTATGGACATGCTTTTATTTTGAAGGAGAGTTAGCTCTGTTGACAGGAAGTTGTTGTTGCATTGGAAACAACGTGACGGAGATTAATGGAGAGAAAAGTAATATCTACATATAAAGACGGAGAAAGTAAACGATAACGTTTATGGTTAATTGTTAGCACCCCCCGAAGAGGCACAAGCTCTTACGTTGATATTGGAGATTTCAATAAATTCTATTTGAAAAAAAAAGGGGAAAAAACGAACAAAACGAATATCCGAATAACGAAATTGAAACCCGAATAGTACTCCAACGAACGAATATATTCAGGTACAGCCCTAATGTGCACAGGAAACAACATGACTTTACTGTAACCCAGGGGTGGCCAAACTACTGACCACACGACTGAATCGGCTTTAGCAAATTCAAAAAGTATAATGGAATATATCCAACAAATTAAACTTGTGCTTGTCTACTTCTTAAATATAAATGTAAAAATATATTACACAGTAGTATTCATGTGTTAATGAGACCACTTTTCAAATAAATTCAGTCAATCAAAGTTGGAAAAATGTTCTATCTTAGTTGATAAGAAAAAAGCACAATGACTTATTTACATAACAAGCTTGAAATACACCCTTCCTATTTCTCCTTATTATAATCAATCTGAGGCTTCTGTTTTAATGGATGAGCTCACAAGCATCATCGTCATTTTGCTAACTTATAACTGAACTTATGAGGCAGTATACCTCTAGTGAGCGGCCCAGTCCTTTGTATATTTGTCTGTATGTGGCCCTCAGTGAAAAAAGTTTGGACACCCCTGCTGTAACCCATACGAGTTATCTGTTAACTTTTCTTTATTGTCTGACATTTATCTTTTTCAGGATGAATGGCTGTAAACTGTCAGAGAACGGCTGTGAAGCTCTGGCCTCTGTCCTCAGCTCTCAGTCGTCTAAACTGAGAGAGCTGGACCTCAGTGACAACGACCTGCAGGATTCAGGAGTGAGACTTCTTTCTGCCGGACTGAAAAGTCCACATTGTGTCCTGCAAACTCTCAGGTCAGAATGCCATCATTGTTTGTATCTGATCACTGATGTTGCAGGGGTCTCAGATACATCGAATGCAAAAGGAAGAAGTAATGACTATTACAAACCTAGAATGGAAAGTAAAGACAGACGGAAACAAATATTCAACTATTAAATGTATCTATCTGGGACCCACCTTAAAGGTCACCTATTATGCAAAAATCCACTTCTTCATGTCTCTTCTACATCAACATGGGTCCCCTCTTCTTCATGTCTCTTCTACATCAACATGGGTCCCCTCTTCTTCATGTCTCTTCTACATCAACATGTGTCCTCTTCTTCATGTCTCTCCTACATCAACATGTGTCCCCTCTTCTTCATGTCTCTTCTACATCAACATGTGTCCCCTCTTCTTCATGTCTCTTCTACATCAACATGTGTCCCCTCTTCTTCATGTCTCTTCTTCATCAACATGTGTCCCCTCTTCTTCAAGTCTCTTCTACATCAACATGTGTCCCCTCTTCTTCATGTCTCCTCTACATCAACATGTGTCCCCTCTTCCTCATGTCTCTTCTACATCAACATGTGTCCCCTCTTCTTCATGTCTCTTCTACATCAATATGTGTCCCCTCTTCTTCATGTCTCTTCTACATCAACATGTGTCCCCCCCTCTGTGGAAAGAGACTCTGAAAGTTTCAGGAACAAAGATTCTCTCTCTTTTTGATCCATTTCTATAAAAACCTGTCTGAAAATGAGCTGATCAGATTTTGGCCACTTTATGATGTCATAACGATGTTTTGTCTTGTGTAACCATTAGCCAATCAGCAACCAAGGTAATGTGGAAGAACTGATGATTCAAATGTTGTAGTACAAGTAGTAATGTAGTTAGTGCATAAATTACTATTGCAACAAATGTGTTCATTTTCTTCATTATTAGTTTTTTTGGACGAATGCTCCGGGCCAGTGGTTACAATGGTGGGGCCAGTGATAATACAAGTCCGGGCCGGTGGACTTACCCTTAATGTCTACCTCTGCGTCACTAGCACCCCCCCCCGACAATTTACTAGCGGTATTTAGCTACTTGCGGTACCGCGGTGGGCCGTTCGAGAATCCCGGGCTGATTTGTAGTCCCAGTCCGCCCCTGCCCCCCACCTTATCACCTGAATCTCCTCCTAGAGCTCCATTGAGTTCTTTGTAACCAAATGTCTCTCAGAGGGGCGTGGGGAGGGGCTCCTTATTTTCATCTAAAGTAACAGACAGAGAATCAGCACTTTGGAAACAGGGCTGAAACAGAGGGGATTATGGGTAATGCTGCAATGATCTGTTTGGTGTTTCAGCCAATCAGAGACAGGCTCTGGATATATCTGAGACCTGTGATATATTGCTGACAACTTTAAAAAATATACCCACTACATTAAAGAAACCTGATCAACGTTACTGTCTAAACAGCCGTTGCAACTTGGATAACTTGAGACAGGAAGTAAAATACATTGACTCCTTGCTTCCTGGATACGTCTTTCTGCTCAATTATATGTATGTGTTTGTCTAGACTGTCCGGCTGTATGATCACAAAGGAAGGCTGTGCTTTTCTGGCCTCGGCTCTGAAGTCCAACCGCTCCCGCCTGAAGGAGCTGGACCTGAGCTACAATCATCCAGGTGAATCCGGAGCGATGCTGCTGTCTGCAAAACTGGACACTCTCAAGTATGAACCAACAAAACTAAATTATTTCTTACTTATCAAGAGTGTTGGATGTTAAATAGGTGTTAGAAAAACCGACTTGAGCTTCAATCTCAGGATCCATGTATTTCTGGTCCTCTCAAGAATGGAAGTAGTCATCACATACAGAGCATCAACTAGTTCCTGAACAGTGTCCTTCACATGCTGATATCCAAGAGAGGGAGTTACACAGTCACAAGATGGAGGAATACCAGTTCTTGTAGGTAATCATACATCCTGTCATTTACAAAATACTGATTTTTTTTCTCGAAATGTTGAATTTTTTTCAAAAAATCTCAAAATTCTGACTTGTTCTCAAAATTCTGACTTTATCTAAACATTCTGACTTTATCCCAAAAAAAATCTGACTTTCTCTCAAAATTCTGACTTTTTCTCAAAATTCTGACTTTATCTGAAAATCTAAAAATTCTGACTTTTTCTAAATATCTAAAAATTTGGACTTCATCTTAAAAACAAATCAAAATCCTGAGTTTATCTAAAAAATAAAATCTGACTTTTTCTAAAGAATCTGACTTTATCTAAAAATTCGGACTTTTTCTCAAAATCCTGACTTTATCTCAAAATCTAAAAATTCGGACTTTTTCTCACAGTCATCAAAAACAGAACATCAACTAGTTCCTGTCCTTCACATGCTGATATCCAAGAGAGGGAGTTACACAGTCACAAGATGGAGGAATAGAAAGCAGTATTCAATGTTTGTCAGGGTGCGTGGAAAAGGTAGGACCCAAATGCAGAATTTTAACAAAAAGCGAGCTTTATTAAATAATAAAAGCTGTGTCAAAAGGCAGTATCCAAAATATCCAAAAACAAATGAGCAGCACAAGGAACACAGACCACGGAATAACAGGGAGGGAAAACAATGGACCGACATGGAACACAGGGGAAGACTAGACTAAATACACAGAAGGGTAATCACAGGACAAGACACAGCTGGGCAGGGGAGGGAGAAACACAAGGGCAACAGGTGAACACAATGAGACAATCAGACACACCAGGGAAACTAACGACAGGGAGGAGGACCAGACAAAATACAAGGAGGAAGACAAAACAGACTTACAAAACCCATAACCAGACAGACAACACTAAAACCGTGACATAAACCTAGGAGTGTGACAATGTTTACTTCAGATTAGCTCCACGTCAGAAATGAGCATGCTTGTCATATGTCTATCTCCATAGAGGCTGAATCATCATGTTAATCACATAGCTATCATATGCCTCAAACAGTCCTGATGCTCTTCTAGGTAATCAGACATCCTGTCATGTACTCAGCTACAGCTCAGCTACTACCTTTGTTATCATGTTACTCTCAGATTGGAAGAGGACATTCAGTATTTTCCCAAAAATAGGGATATGAGTATTTACCATTTGAAAGGTAATGACGGTTGTTTCTGCCTTTGTTCCTTCCTCTAGCCTCGATCATGGTGGAGAGGAAAGATTGAGACCTGGGCTTCATAAATGTAAGTTGACAGACGGATGGTGATATTAGAACAGAACACCGCTCACTAATAATTTTGCATGACAGTGCTGCTCGTGCTTAACCAGATAAGATATAAGCGTTTGGATCAGAGGTGGGGAAAGGGGCGGAGCTACATAAGGCGAATACCATCACCTGCTTCCGTATTCCCACGGTGCAAAATTACATGCAAAAAGCAATATTGCGTAGTGGTTACAGGCAAAATAATGTAACAGTTGTTGTGGTAGTAATACGCCATTTGGTCACACCAGGCTAATGTTTATGCTAAGCTAAGATACAGTGGTGAAGTGTAGCATTCTAGTAGCTAGTACTTTAAAACTTAAACTATTGCTTTATAATGCCACAGGTGTTTTAAAGGTCCCCTATTATACTGTTTCTCATCAATATATCGCCTGTCTCTGATTGGCTGAAACACCAAACAGATCATTGCAGCATTACCCATAATCCCCTCAGTTTCAGCCCTGTTTCCAAAGATTCTCTGTCTGTTACTTTAGATGAAAATAAGGAGCCCCTCCCCACGCCCCTCTGAGAGAGATTTGGTTACAAAGAACACAATGGTGCTCTAGGAGGAGATTCAGGTGATAAGGGGGGGGGGGTGGTTACCTTGGTTGCTGATTGGCTAATGGTTACACAAGACAACACATCGTTATGACATCACAAAGTGGCCAAAATCTGATCAGCTCATTTTCAGACAGGTTTTTATAGAAATGGATCAAAAAGAGAGAGAATCTTTGTTCCTGAAACTTTCAGAGTCTCTTTCCACAGAGGGGACACATGTTGATGTAGAAGAGACATGAAGAAGAGGGGACATATGTTGATGTAGAAGAGACATGAAGAAGAGGGGACACATGTTGATGTAGAAGAGACATGAAGAAGAGGGGACACATGTTGATGTAGAAGAGACATGAAGAAGAGGGGACACATGTTGATGTAGAAGAGACATTGAGAAGAGGGGACACATGTTGATGTAGAAGAGACATGAATAAGAGGGGACACATGTTGATGGAGAAGAGACATGAAGAAGAGGGGACACATGTTGATGTAGAAGAGACATGGAGAAGAGGGGACACATGTTGATGGAGAAGAGACATGAAGAAGAGGGGACACATGTTGATGTAGGAGAGACATGAAGAAGAGAGGACACATGTTGATGTAGAAGAGACATGAAGAAGAGGGGACACATGTTGATGTAGAAGAGACATGAAGAAGAGGGGACACATGTTGATGTAGGAGAGACATGAAGAAGAGAGGACACATGTTGATGTAGAAGAGACATGAAGAAGAGGGGACACATGTTGATGTAGAAGAGACATGAAGAAGAGGGGACACATGTTGATGTAGAAGAGACATGAAGAAGAGGGGACACATGTTGATGTAGGAGAGCCATGAAGAAGAGGGGACACATGTTGATGTAGAAGAGACATGAAGAAGAGGGGACACATGTTGATGTAGGAGAGACATGAAGAAGAGAGGATACATGTTGATGTAGGAGAGCCATGAAGAAGAGAGGATACATGTTGATGTAGGAGAGACATGAAGAAGAGGGGACACATGTTGATGTAGGAGAGACATGGAGAAGAGGGGACACATGTTGATGTAGGAGAGACATGAAGAAGTGGATTTTGCCTAATTTTGCCTACATTGTGTTTTGTCCATCAGATGCCTGTGACCTCACGCTGGATCCAAACACGGCACACTCATCCATTCAACTATCCGACAACTCCACGAAGGCAACAACCGTAACGGAGGAGCAGCGTCGTCCTGACCACGATCTGAGATTCAACTGCTGGCTTCAGGTGCTTAGTGGCTCTGGTTTGACTGGTCGCTGTTACTGGGAGGTGGAGTGGGAAGGCAAGGTTTACATAGCAGTGACATGTGCTGAAATCAGACGGAGAGGAGAGGGGGCCGACGGCTGTTTGGGAGCCAACGATCACTCCTGGATGCTGCTCTGTGACGATGACGGTAGCTACTCTGTCCGACATGAAGACAGAACTACGAACATCGAGTCGTCTGCAGCGGCAAATGAAAAAAAACGAGTTGCAGTGTTTCTGGACTATCCTGCCGGGACTCTGACCTTCTACAAAGTGGCCTCTGACAAACTGATGCCCCTCCACACATTCAAGTCCGAATTCACGCAGCCTCTTTTCCCTGCGTTTGGGTTCGGGTTCGGGAATGGATTTGATGGCTTTGGTTCGTCAGTGTCACTCTGTGAGGTGGAAGATGACTGCTTTTCCTCCCGCTGTTGAGGGAAGACATTGGACCGATTATTCTGAACTGAATCAAAAGACAATGGACCTCCTGAAAGTCTTTAGGTCAACATTTCAGTTTTAGAGTCTTTAGGCAGATATTTCTGTCGGTTTTAGTGTTTTAAGTTTTACATTCTGGTCTTTTTGTTTTGTGTTGATGTCTGTTGAAGTCTTTAGGTTGTTGTTCCTCTCTGTTTTAGAGTCTTTAGGCAGATATTTCTATGGGTTTTATGGTCTAAAATTTGATTTTTCTGTCAATTCTAGAGTCTAGTTTAAGCCCAAGGTCTGTTGAAGTCTTTAGGTTGCTGTTGTTCCTCTCTGTTTAGAGTCTTTGGGTTAACATTTCAGTTTTAGAGTCTTTAGGCAGATATTTCTGTCGGTTTTAGTGTTTTAAGTTTTACATCCTGGTCTTTTAGTTTGATATTGATGTCTGTTGAAGTCTTTAGGTTGTTGTTTCTCTCAGTTTTTTGGCCAATAAGCTGATATTTCTGTCTGTGTTGGTGTCTTGAGTTTTACATCCTGGTCTTTTGTAGGGTTTTGGTTTGGTATTTCTGTCTGTTTTAGAGTCTTTGGGTTAACATTTCAGTTTTAGAGTCTTTAGGCAGATATTTCTGTCGGTTTTAGTGTTTTAAGTTTTACATCCTGGTCTTTTAGTTTGATATTGATGTCTGTTGAAGTCTTTAGGTTGTTGTTTCTCTCAGTTTTTTGGCCATTAAGCAGATATTTCTGTCTGTTTTGGTGTTTTTAGTTTTACATCCTGGTCTTTTGTAGGGTTTGCTGTTTCTGTCTGTTGAAGTCTTTAGGTTAACATTTCTTCTTCAGAGTCTTTAAGCAGATATTTCTATGAGTTTTATGGTCTCTAGTTTGATGATTCTGTCAATTCTAGAGTCTAGTTTAAGGCCATGGTCTGTTGTAGTCTTTAGGTTGTTGTTTCTCCCTGTTTTAGAGTCTTTAAGCAGATATTTCTGTCGGTTTTAGTGTTTTAAGTTTTACATCCAGGCCTTTTAGTTTGGTATTGATGTCTGTTGTAGTCTTTAGGTTGTTGTTTCTCTCTTTTTTTTGGCCAATAAGCTGATATTTCTGTCTGTGTTGGTGTCTTAAATTTTACATCCTGGTCTTTTGTAGGGTTTTTTGTTTGGTGTTTCTGTCTGTTTAAGAGTCTTTAGGTTAACATTTCCTTTTTAAAGTCTTTAAGCAGATATTTCTATGGGTTTTATGGTCTTAAATTTGACGATTCTGTAAATTCTAGGGTCTAGTTTAAGCCCAAGATCTGTTGTAGTCTTTAGGTTGTTGTTTCTATGTGTTTTAGTCTCTTAAGTTTTACATCCTGGTCTTTTTGTTTGGTATTTCCGTCTGTTGTAGTCTTTAGGTTGATGTTCCTCTCTGTTTTATTGTCTTTAAGCTGATATTTATGTCTGTTTAAGAGTAATTAGCGTGACTTTATTTACAGTCTATTACTGTTTTAATGTCTTTAGATTGATGTTTTTGGTCAGTTTTAGTGTCTTTAATTTGATGTTTCCGTCTGTTTTAGTCTTTATTTCTGAACGTGCGATTGCGTATCTGCCACTACGTTTATATCATATTTACATTAATTATGTGACCGTCTGTGTTTCCTGTAGATATTTAGTTGCTCTTTTTACTTCACTGTTAGTGTACAGTTTTATTATTCTGCTGCTGTGTTTATTGTATTTTTGTAACTCTGGCATCTCCGATCGTATCTTATCTTGAATGATATTCTGTCCACTGCAGATTCATCAAATGCTAAGAAGAGGAGTTTCAGCCGGCGTGAAATGTGGTCTGAGTTAACTTGAACAAAGTCAACGTTAATTTACATTTTCATTCACAATCTGCATTTTCATTTACAGCCATCAAACACTGGAATATTCTTCCAGTTGAATTTAAAACCTGGACTGACTTTAACTCTTTCTCTTATGGTGCAAACACATGTATATTAAGCAACCAGTCATGCCAACATTAACTACACTGTAATCTGAGTTTTTCAATTTGAATCTTATTGTAGTATTATATTTTAACTGTACTATGTATTATTGTATTGACCTGTACTTAAATCATGTTTTATAATTGTTTGTGTGATAGAGATTATGCAATGTTTTTAGTGTTTATTGATTGTTATGTACCTACCTAAGGACTGCAGATGGAAATTACACGCAACATGACAAAGTTAGGGATCACAGAAGTCTGTATGTTTTCCTTCTGTTTAAAACAAAATGTCTGCAGCAAATGTTATTGTAATCTTTTGTAGAAATCGTCACAATTTCAGCCACAAAGAAATGCTGATTATTTTTGCGTGTGAACCTTTAACCGAGTTTAAAAGAATGTATTAAGTGTGTGAAGCCTCTTTCACATGTTACTCTCCTGCTGAATCCCCGGCTGCTCCACACACACTTTGTAATCCAAACTACACAGAGCTACGAGTGTGTGTGTGTGTATGTGTGTGTTTGTTAGAGTGTGTGTTTGGTTTCACTGTGTGTGCTCGAGGGTAAATAGCGTCTGATTTGTACTGTGACTCTGCAGCCTTCATTTCTATTTTCTATCAACGTCAAGTGTGTGCGAGTGGTTGTGTGTGTGTGTGTGTGTGTGTGATGGTGTGTGTGTGTGTGTGTGTGTCGGGGTTTCATGTCAGGTTATAATCCTGTCAGGCACAGAAACCTGAAGCCGAACACGAGAGACGAATGAATGACAGACTCTTTCTCTCTCTTTCTGTGGGGTAACCGTGGTAACAGGCGTGTTTCCTGTCACCTGGGTTGCATGCTTGAAACCCGTTGACTTTGTGTCGTTGTGCAACAAAAGCTATTGAGGTGTCAGAATGTGCATACATGCTGTAAAACTGCTAAATGATGTGAAGTTTAACTCTAAAAACTGACAGTAATATCAAACTAAAAACACCACAACGGGCGTTTTAATGTTAAATAATCCAAATCACGATGAATATTACACTAAGAATCTGATAACAGAAACAAATAACATGCAAAATACTCTAAAACATACGGAAGCAACCATCTTAGGACTTAAAATGTCAGAAATAAAGACTAAGACAGACGGAAACATCAAATTAAAGACATTAAAACTGACCAAAAACATCAATCTAAAGATATTAAAACAGTAATAGAGTGCAAATAAAGTCACGCTGTCTTAAACGGACAGAAATATCAACCTAAAGACTACAACAGACCTTGGGCTTAAACTAAACTCTAGAATTGACAGAATCATCAAACTAGAGAACCCATAGAAATATCTGCTCTAAAACTGAAATGTTTCACCTAAAGACTTCAACAGACAGAAACACCAAACCAAAAAACCCTACAACAGACCAGGGGCCTCATTTATAACGCCGTGCGTAGGATTCACGTGGGAAGGTTGCTTACGTAGTAGAAATCCAAAAAATAGGTACAGAAATGTTCCGACATTTTCCGATTCACAAAACATTGCGTACCGGCGAGGAAAGTGCGTACGGCACTTCCGACGCCGGTTTCCCTTTATAAATCACAACCGACTCGAAATGCGGTGCAGCTTTTGCGGGCTTCACGTAACGCCCACATTTGCCTATATATAGTCAAAGAAACGCCCATTCATTCATTCATTCATTTTGACTGACTGCATGAAGAAGATCGC
>CM053263.1:19156107-19178607 GCA_028583405.1 Pogonophryne albipinna | reverse complement strand
ATGGGTTAGTAGACTAAAAGCTTTAGGAATCCAAAGTACAACATATAATAAGTACCCTGTATCAAGATTGATGCAAAACAAGTGATATTTGACCTTTTTAGACAGATTTAGCAAAAAAAACCTCTTCTGGGGCCATTTGGGTGGATTTTTCATATCTCTGGTCCCCCTTCTTCGATTTTGACATGTGACATCTCTTTCTGACCGTTAGAGCCAATGGAATCGAGGGGAACTCCCACATAGTCCTTATTTGGTAATGTGTGTGTGTGAGACTGATGCATAGCCTAGACCGGAAGCAGCAGCCACTCTGGTGGCTACCATAAGCAGCTAACTTTTGCTCTCCGATTTTTACATAAAAATGGAATTATGGATTATAAATGAAATAATTTTTTTATACAGAGACGTTAAAAACCTATGGATCAACCGATTCAGCCGTGTTTTTTCTCGTTTTAATGCCATTGAACACGTCTTTTGATCAGATTGACAGCTACGGTGAGACGATCTCCCTAGAAGCTCCGTAAAGGTACGTGTTGTGATGTCAATCAATCAATGTTTATTTATATAGCCCAATATCACAAATGTTACATTTGTCTCAGTGGACTTCACAGTTTGTACAAAATATCAGTATGACAATACGACACCCTCTGTCCTTAGACCCTCACATCATACAAGGAAAAACCTCAGAAGAAAACCCACAGTTTAAAGGGAAAAATGGGAGAAACCTCAGGGAGAGCAACAGAGGAGGGATCCCTCTCCCAGGACGGACAGACGTGCAATAGATGCCGTGTGTAAATTGAAAAGATAATACATTTGCAACATAGGTAGTCCAAATGTTTGGAAATGCATGTGTGTATAATAGAAAGATGAATCCACGAGGATATCCATCCAGGACCTATGATCCAGGACCACAGCCAGGACTCAAGATCCAGGGCTCGCGATGCAGGACACAGGACCGCAGGATCATCCATGACTCCGGATCCCAGCGTATATAGACACCAAAAAGAAAGAGATTTGGAGAAGCTGGGTTAATCGGAACATGAGAGTACACAGGTATAGACAGAGAGAAGGAAGAAGTAAGATGTCCCCCGACAAGCTAAGCCTATATCAGCAAAACTAGGGGCTGAATCTAATCAGCCCTAACTATAAGCTTTATCAAAAAGGAAGGTCTTAAGCGCACTCTTAAAAACGGATAGGGTGTCTGCCGCCCGAACACAAACTGGAAGCTGATTCCACAAATGTGGAGCTTGATAAGAAAAGGCTCTGGCTCCCATTGTACTTTTAGAGACTCTAGGAACAACCAACAACCCTGCATTCTTGGAACGCAATGCCCTAGTAGGACAGTAGGGTATAATGAGTTCCTTAAGGTAAGATGGCGCCTGCCCATTAAGGGCTTTGTAGGCGAGAAGAAGAATTTTAAATTCTATCCTGTGTTCTATATGGAGCCAGTGTAAGGCAGCCAGAACAGGAGTAATGTGGTCCCTTTTCCTAACTCTGGTTAGTACACGAGCTGCAGCATTTTGAATCAGCTGAAGCGACTTGACTGACTTCTTGGTACACCCTGATAATAAAGAGTTACAATAATCCAGCCTTGAAGTAACAAATGCATGGACTAGTTTCTCTGCATCGTTTTGAGACAAGATATGCCTGATTTTTGCAATGTTATGTAGATGGAAGTAGACGGTCCTTGAGATTGATTTTATGTGGGCGTTAAAGGATAAATCCTGATCAAATATAACACCAAGATTCCTTACAGTCTCACTGGAGGCCAAATTAAAGCCATCCATAGTTAGTATATCTTTAGATAATTTGTTTCGTAGATTCTTCGGGCCAAGTACAATAACTTCAGTTTTGGTCGTGTTTAACATCAAAAAGTTTAATGTCATCCACGTTTTTAAGTCCTTGAGGCAGTCTTGAATTGTTTTTAGATGATTAATTTCATCAGGCTTGATTGATAAATATAGTTGAGTATCATCCGCATAACAGTGAAAGTTTACAGAATGATTCCTTATAATATTGCCTAACGGAAGCATATATAATGTGAACAAAATAGGTCCGAGCACTGAGCCCTGTGGCACTCCATGGCTAACTTTGGTTTGCGTGGAAGATTCATCATTGACACGTACAAACTGAGAGCGTTCAGATAGATAGGACCTAAACCAGCCTAAAGCAGTTCCCTGTATGCCAACTAAGTGCTCTAGTCTTTGCAATAAGATATCATGATCGATAGTATCAAATGCAGCACTGAGATCGAGCAAAACAAGAATAGAGACAAGACCCTTGTCTGAGGTATTAGAATGTCATTTGTGACTTTAACCAGAGCTGTCTCTGTGCTATGATGTGTTCTAAAGCCAGACTGAAAATCTTCAAATAAATCATTGTTTTTTAAGTAATCACACAACTGTTTTGCGACTGCTTTCTCAACAATTTTTGAGAGGAACAGAAGATTAGAAATAGGTCTATAGTTGGCTAAAACCTCTGGATCGAGGTTGTGCTTTTTAAGAAGCGGTTTTATCACTGCTACTTTGAATGATTGTGGAACATAGCCTGATAATAAAGACATATTCATAATATTTAATAAAGAAGTGCTAATTAATGGAAAAACTTCCTCCAACAGCTTAGTTGGAATTGGGTCTAACATACACGTTGATGGTTTAGAAGAGAGAATCATTGAATTTAATTGTTCAAGGTTAATGGCTGAAAAGCATTCTAGTTTACTATCTAGTGTAATATTAGAACTTACGTTTCCGGGAGCTGTTGATAACACTATACTGGTCAAAGGCAAGAGGTCATTAATTTTGTTTCTAAGAGTAACAATTTTATCGTTAAAAAAAGCACATAAAATCATTACTGAGTGCTATGGGAATAGAAGGCTCAATCGAGCTGTGGCTCTCTGTCAGCCTGGCTACAGTGCTGAAAAGAAATCTTGCATTATTCTTATTCTCATCTATTAATGAAGAGTAGTAGGCTGCTCTCGCTTTACGCAGTGCTTTCTTATATTCATTGAGAGTAATAGGACAAATTAAACGAGATTCTTCAAGTTTAGTGGAACGCCATATCCTTTCAAGTTGTCTCGACTTTTGCTTTATTTTGCGGGTTTCGGCATTATGCCATGGAGCTAATCTATGTTGTTTTATTTTCTTCTTTTTCAAAGGAGCAACAGAGTCTAATTTTATTCGCAGCGCATCTGTAGCACAATCAACAACATGATCAATTTGGGGTGGTGTACATTTTGTATAAGTTTCCTCCCCTACATGCAGACATGCTATTGAGTTAAGTATTGGTGGAATCTCTTCCTTTAATGTGGCTATAGCACTAACAGATAGGTTTCTGCTGCAGGAGCTTTTAACTAATGCTTTGTAGTCTAGTAACAATACTTCAAAAGTTACTAAGAAATGGTCGGATAAAGCAGGATTATGCAGTTCGACTAATAGTTGCTCAATTTCAATACCAGAACAAGGTCGAGAGTGTGATTATAGCAGTGGGTTGGTTTATTTACACTCTGACAGAAACCAACAGAATCTAATATAGAGTTAAATGCAACAGTAAGGCTATTTTTATCATCGTCAACATGAATATTAAAGTCACCTACGATAATTACTTTATCTGTTTTAAGAACCAAAGTTGATAAAAACTCAGAGGATAAGAATTCTGAATAAGGACCTGGTGCACGGTACACTGTAACAAATAAGATTGGCAGCAAAGTTTTTCCAGGTCGGATGCGTAAGACTAAAAACGAGACTTTCAAAGGAGGTATAATTTAATTTTGGTTTAGTATTGATAAGTAAACTTGAGTCAAAGATTGCTGCAACTCCACCTCCTCGGCCCGTGCCTCGGGCAATATGAGTATTGATATGGCTGGGTGGAGTGGCCTCATTTATGCTGACATATTCTTCATGTCTCAACCAAGTTTCAGTGAGACAGCATATATCAATATTATAATCTGATATTAAATCATTTACCAATATTGCTTTAGATGCTAGAGATCTTATGTTTAAGAGACCACATTTAATCTTCCTGTTTTGTTGCACTGTAGTAGTTGTTACATTTACTTTTATTAGGTTATTATGTATGACACCTCTATTAGGTTTTACCTTAAGTTGTCCTTGGGCAGACACACACACCGCTAATATTGGGTATTTTATTGGGTTCGGGATTCCTATGGATGACTGCCTAGGAGAGAGCGCAGAGAAGCGTGTAAGACTGTGACTCCGCCTCCTGGTCTCAACTCCAGTTTGTCATGGATTAAGTCCACAAAGCCCTGAAATGTTTGCCAAAATGAGATTTGCACCTTCCAAAGTAGGATGAATGCCGTCTCTCTTAATCAGACCAGGTTTTCCCCAGAAGGCTGTCCAATTATATACGAAGCCCACATTGTTTGCTGGGCACCACCAAGACAACCAGCGCTGAAATTATGACATGCGGCTATACATGTCATCATTGATCAGATTGGGGAGGGGACCAGAGAAGATTACGGTGTACGGTGATGTCTGTATTTGCTTCCCCTGTCGAGAGTCCGGATCACTCAGTGATGATACTATATACCTAAATAATCTGTGGAGCCTCAGCTTTAATCGGATATCTTGTATGTGCAGCTACGATAAGTAATAAGGGTACTTTTATCTTGAGTTCTGTGCCAATGTCCGTTAGCATTTTTCGCTCAGGGGTCATTTAGATGCTTCTTATGAGACTTGTGTTTTGTTTTGGTAAAAATAAATTGTATCGTCAGTTAGCTGAGATTATTTCCGTTAATCTGGTATAACACATTAATAGGTTCTTAAATATTAAGATCCCCTGAGACAGTGTCGTGAAAAAAAAAACAGGGTCCCCGCTGTAGATTTGTTTGTGTTTCAAGCCTCTCACGATAATTAATTTTGTTGGATACATTTTCCCGGAAATTATTGCGATAAACGATAATATTGTTGGCACCGTTAGACCACTGACATAATGATAATATATAATAATAATTCAAGTATATCCTTTCAAACTGCTAGTCACATCCTCATGTAAATGGCAATTTATCGAGGTCAGAAAAGTTATGGAGTTCATTTTTATTTATCGTACGATAAGTCAATTAATAGCTTATTGCGACAGGCCTATGCACACAATAAAACAGTGGAAAAAAAAAAAAAAGTGTTTGACTTTCATTAGTGAATGAAACTGTGTGCCCTTTATAGTCTGTGTCCAATATTGTGTATTAGCATATATTGTATATATATGCTAAGGTCCCGCTACTGACACAATAGCAGTCATTTAGTGCACATATGTGTAATCAAACCCATGATATCAAAATCTCACTCCAGCCAGGGACCCAAAGTTGGCAACCCTGGTGTAACATATAAATAAAATGCAACTGATGCAATGTATGTGAGTTTTTTTGGAACAGCTACAACAACAACTACAACAACAACAACAACAAACACTGCATTAAAGAAACAATGCCTTTATTTATTGCTAATAAGCTAATCGTAGCATGCTAATAAGCTAACATAACCTGAACGTAACACCTTACGTGCTGTGTCTCAAGTCAAACACTTGTTGTTGTTTTATATATTCTTTATTGTAGAAATGAATAACATAACTATACCTGTGCTGTGTTGAGTGCATAAGTTTGGCTAAATGCACTATGAGTAGCCACAGCAATGCTAATTTCGACATGCTAGTATTGTTAGCGTATTAGCATGCTACTGTTAGCTCAAACCACAGCCTCTCATACTCCTTTAAACGCATGAATTTATAACTGAGGATGTTAGTTTAACTTTAAATATCTTCCAATACCATTATATTTAAACATAACTGTTAAATCTCAGAGAAAAGGGCAGCAACCACATTTAAATCTATATTGTTATTGTGAGCCTATTAGCATGCTAACGTTAGCTTAAAGCACAGCCTCACAATTTATATCTGAGGATGGTGTTCATATAAGTAAAAATATCTTCCAATTCTATTATATTTGAACACAGATTATATATCTTAAAGAATAGGGAGGCAAACACATTTATATTCTGCTTTTATAGCTTCTGTTTCTATCAGTTTCTGTGACATGGATGACTCTCTGCGGACTGGATCTGTCACTTTATGATCCCTGTGGAGCTCTTTACTTTAATGTGTGTTGGGTCTTTATTTCTGTAAGGGTGCTGTGGGGATTTGATGCAGTCCTGTGATATTTGAAATGATTAATGTATTATTGAGTTATTTTCCAGTCGGCTCTTTAACTGATGCTGCATTAGTTCTGTTTGGATCTGCAGGAACAGACAACAATCAATCTCTGAGAAAATCAATATGGAGCACGGAGACATCTGCGCTATAGTTTTTTATGTTGAGAGGAAATCAACGCTGCATGTTTTATACGATGCCTTCAGGGTGGGAATATATTACATCCTTGGTATGCAGCGGTGGAAGAAAGATGCACATGTTTTACTTAGACATACCACACACACACACACACACACACACACACACACACACACACACACACACACACACACACACACACACACACACATACACACACACACACACACACACACACACACACTGAGCTGACGGAGGATGAAGGCAAATCCGCAGAGAGACGAAGGAAATGACACAAAAAAGGAAGGAAGGTGAAGAGAAAGAAGATGAAACAGTTGTGTATTCAGAGGAGGGACGAGGTGTGTTGTGTGTGTGTGTGTGTGTGTGTGTGTGTGTGTGTGTGTGTGTGTGTGTGTGTGTGTGTGTGTGTGTGTGTGTGTGTGTGTGTGTGTGTGTGTGTGTGTGTACAGCTTGATTTGCATTAATTCTGAACATTAATTATTTCTCTCTGTAGGTTTAACACATGCACTTTATTGAGTCATTGTGACTGAGACAACAAGAGGTGAGTAAAAGTAGAAGTACTCAGATCTTGTACTTGAGTAAAAGTAGAAGTACTCAGATCTTGTACTTGAGTAAAAGTAGAAGTACTCAGATCTTGTACTTGAGTAAAAGTAGAAGTACTCAGATCTTGTTCTTGAGTAAAAGTAGAAGTACTCACATCTTGTACTTGAGTAAAAGTAGAAGTACTCAGATATTGTACTTGAGTAAAAGTAGAAGTACTCAGATCTTGTACTTGAGTAAAAGTAGAAGTACTCAGATCTTGTTCTTGAGTAAAAGCAGAAGTACTCAGATCTTGTTCTTGAGTAAAAGTAGAAGTACTCAGATCTTGTTCTTGAGTAAAAGCAGAAGTACTCAGATCTTGTGCTTGAGTAAAAGTAGAAGTACTCAGATCTTGTTCTTGAGTAAAAGTAGAAGTACTCAGATCTTGTACTTGAGTAAAAGTAGAAGTACTCAGATCTTGTTCTTGAGTAAAAGCAGAAGTACTCAGATCTTGTTCTTGAGTAAAAGTAGAAGTACTCAGATCTTGTTCTTGAGTAAAAGCAAAAGTACTCAAATCTAATACTTGAGTAAAAGTAGAAGTACTCAAATCTTGTACTTGAGTAAAAGTAGAAGTACTCAAATCTTGCACTTGAGTAAAAGTAGAAGTACTCAGATCTTGTACTTGAGTAAAAGTAGAAGTACTCACATCTTGCACTTGAGTAAAAGTAGAAGTACTCACATCTTGCACTTGAGTAAAAGTAGAAGTACTCACATCTTGCACTTGAGTAAAAGTAGAAGTACCACAGTGTAGGAATACTAAACTGTAGTGGAGTAGAAGTACAAAGTAGCATCAAATGGATATACTCAAGTAAAGTAAAAGTACCTCAAAATTGTCCTAAAGTACGGTATTTGAGTAAATGTACTTAGTTACTTCTTACCTCTGTATAAGAAGTTGTTGTTTTGGTGTTTACAGCTAAATAAATTGCAGTTTTTTTGCCAAAGTTACATTTTGATAAGTTTCAGATGTTGTTTTTAACTTCTTCCCTCAGTAAAGGTTCAGTTTCCTCTCCTGATGCATTACAATGGAATCAATAACGCCTATTTAATCGTCTCATAACATCAGATATCTGCTGTATTTCCAGATCACAATAACAATTATTTGACCTCTGACCTCACTCGCTTCTCCCAACAGCACCAGACGTTTGCTCTGTATTATTATCTGTGCCCATATTTGGAGTTTACTTCCACCCTTGTTTTAGGGATTTAATGAGCCGTGTCACCGCCGCCTGCTTTAATCTGCCCACCCTCATTCTCATTCTTCTTCTCTCCGCTAACATAATTGTTTTTGTTGCAGCACCTTCATCCTGCCACAGCCGATTATCTCTCTTTTATCCCCTCCACGCCAAAACAAACTGTAATCACCGTGACTTCCTGTTGTTCCAGTGTGTGTGTGTGTGTGTGTGTGTCAGTCTGTGTGTGTATGTCTGTCTTTGTGTGTCTGTGTGTGTGTCTGTCTTTCTGTGTGTGTGTGTGTGTGTCTGTCTTTCTGTGTGTGTATGTCTGTCTTTGTGTGTCTGTGTGTGTCTGTCTTTCTGTGTGTGTGTGTGTGTGTATGTGTGTGTGTGTGTGTGTGTGTGTGTGTGTGTGTGTGTGTGTGTGTGTGCCTGTATGTGTGTGTGTGTGTGTCTGTCTTTCTGTGTGTGTCTGTCTTTCTGTTTGTGTGTGTGTCAGTCTGTCCGTGTGTGTGTGTGTGAGTGTGTGTGTGTGTCGGTCTGTCTGACTTTCTGTGTGTGTGTGTGTGTGTGTGTGTGTGTGTGTCTGTCCTTCTCTGTGTGTGTGTGTGTGTGTGTGTGTGTGTGTGTGTGTGTGTGTGTGTGTGTGTGTGTGTGTGTGTGTGTGTCTTTGTGTGTCTGTCTTTCTGTGTGTGTGTCTGTCTTTCTCTCTCTGTGTGTGTGTGTGCCTGTCTGTGTGTGTGTGTCTGTCTGTCTGTCTATATGTGTGTGTGTGTGTGTGTGTGTGTGTGTGTGTGTGTGTCGGTCTGTCTGACTTTCTGTGTGTGTGTCTGTCTTTCTGTCTATGTGTGTGTGTGTGTGTGTGTGTGTGTGTGTGTGTGTGTGTGTGTGTGTGTGTGTGCGTGTGTGTGTGCGCGTGTGTGTATGTGTCTGTCTGTCTTTCTGTGTGTGTGTGTGTGTGTGTGTGTGTGTGTGTGTGTGTGTGTGTGTGTGTGTGTGGATCTATCAGTCAATGCGTCCTCTAAAAAACAGATCATTTGTATTCCCTTCTTGCCTCTTCTGGTTTTATGGATGTCTCTGGCGTGACGTTTAGGAGCCTGAAGTTTGATCGCTTATAAACAAGATGTTAAATGTGTGAAATGAAAGCGCTCGATATATAGTTTGGAGGTGAGGAATTAGAATCACCTGGAGGGGAACAGAACCACGACAACACGTTTTATTGACTTTTTACTTTTAGCCGTGAGGCTGATGGACTGTTTTCAAGTGGGATTTCATTTACTTTATACAAGTGAGTGATTTCCTAAAAAGGCATCTAAGATATTGAGAGTGCTACAGATGAGGAAGAAACCTACACTGAATGTCAATATAAATAAAAGATTCCTGGCTTTTAAGATTTATTTGTACAAAGGTTTTATATTTTCTAACTGTGTTGAGTTTCAGTTTGTGGGCAGAATGAACCCATCAGTGTTTCTCAAACGTTTTCATACCAAGGACCACTTAACCAATACACTCGCGGACCACCTAACTCCACAAATATCCAAAAACACATCGTTTTTCTAGAACAGATTACAAATCGCCTGAAAATGGTACAAACAAGTGGCAACATGTGTGATGAAGGTGTTGCGCTGGGCTATATCATGCAATCAAAAATGAAAATTAAGCTCGCTCCATTGCGGAGATATTTCCGCGAGAGTGCGGAAAACTTAAATTAATTTATTTATTTCAGATGTGAAATTTTACCAATATACTCACGGACCACTTGGAGGCGCTCACGGACCACCTGTGGTCCGCGGACCACACTTTGAGAAGCACTGCATAAACAAACTAAATATAAACAGTCTAGACATATTATCACCTCATAACGTTAGGAGTGAAATCTAGCTGAGACACTGCCAGGCGCAGTAAACAGAAACATACAGACAGATGGGATTAGCTTTTTTCTTAAAATCTCACCATTCTGACTTTTTTACTGAAAATATCAACATTTTGTATTTTTTCCAAAATTCTGACTTTTTTCTTGAAATCTCAACATTCTAACTTTTTTCTTGAAATCTCAACATTTTAACTTTTTTCTTGAAATCTCAACATTCTGACTTTTTTCTTGAAATCTCAACATTCTGACTTTTTTCTTGAAATCTCAACATTCTGACTTTTTTCTTGAAATCTCAACATTCTGACTTTTTTCTTGAAATCTCAACATTCTGACTTTTTTCTTGAAATCTCAACATTCTGACTTTTTTACTGAAATCTCAACATTCTGACTTTTTTACTGAAAATCTCAATATTTTGTATTTTTTCCCAAATTCTGACTTTTTTCTTGAAATCTGATATTTTGATATTTTCTGTAAATCTCAAAAAGTTGTACTTTTCAGATTTCTTTCCTGAAAATCTTGACTTTTTTCTTAAAATCCCAACATTCTGACTTTTTTCCAAAAATGTCAACATTCTGACTTTTTTACTGAAAATCTCAGCATTTGGTCTTTTTTCCATGAATCTCAAAATTCTGACTTTTTTCTTAAAATTTCCAAATTCTGCTTTTTTCAGAGAATTTCACATAAAAATGGAATTATGGATTATAAATAATTTTTTCAAAGCGACAGACACATTACAAACCTATGGATTAACCGATTCAGCCGCGTTTTTTCTCGTTTTAATGCCATTGAACACGTCTTTTGATCAGATTGACAGCTACGGTGAGACGATCTCCCGTAAAAGCTCTGTAAAGGTATGTGTTGTGATGTCTGTGTTTGCTTCCCCTGTCGCGAGTTCGGATCGCTCAGTGATGATATATCTAAATAATCTGTGGAACCTCAGCTTTAATCGGATATCTTGTATGTGCAGCTACGATAAGTAATAAGGGTATCTTTATTTTGAGTTCTGTGCCAAAGTCAGTTTGCATTTTTTGGCTCAGGGGTCATTTATCATTTATCATTATTTCATTCAGAATGCTTCTTATGAGACTTGTGTTTTGGTAAAAATGGTTCACATCTTCAGTTAGCTGAGATTCTTCCCGTTAATCTGGTGCTACACATTAATAGTTTCATAAATGTTAAGAAGCCCTGAGACACAGTCTCGAAAAAAAACGTTGGGGGGTCCCCCTGTGGGGGGGCTCCAGGGCTTAACAGGTTAACATTGTTTCCTAATAACTTTTAGATGTACTGAGGTTAACAGGTTTGCCACTCTGAGCAGAAGAAACAGAGTTAAAGAGAGAGTGTGAGATAGAATTAGAAGAAGCGTGAACAAAGGGAAACTAACAAAGCAAGACAGGAATGAATAAAGGAGAAAGAAGCGAGAAGAAAAACCAAACGAATGGAGAAACAACAGAGGTTAAATCAGAAGTGACGGCTCGACATCTGCACTGTCAGTTTGTAACTCTGTCTGTTTGTTTGCAGCAGTGTGTGTTCAAGGCTGTGAGAAGAAAACACTGATCAGATGTGTCAGAGTGAGACTTCACCTCCTCCTCTCCCACTCTTTATTACCCTCTTTAACTTTGTATGACGCCTGAATCCTGAGTCTCTGACTTATTCACAGTTTGTGAGAATTTTGACTTGCAATAACTTTGTCTATGACATTTAAAAGCCAAGATGGTTATGGCCAAAAACCAAGATGACAACACAGTCTCACGGCATTTCGTGTTATAGTCACGAATGTAATCTATTGATTTGTGTTCACCAACACGATTTCCCCATTTTTTCGTGTCACACAGAACGATTTTAAAAGCAATGTAAATAATAAGAAATTAGAAGGAAAAACAGATACAAAAAATACAGATTTCAGTATTCTGACACAGAACGATTTTAGAAGCAATGTATTTCTGGTAGTATGTTTCGTGCCTGCACCAAATAATAACAAATTAGAAGGAAAATAAAAGATTAAAAAAAATACAGAGGTCAGTATTCTGAGGCTCTGAGCCCCATTTATTTTCCTCGCGGACGGCAACAAAACTCAGACATTATACAATTTAAAATAAAAGGGATGGTTAGGCTTAGGGTAAGATATTGAGTAAGAAAATGTGTTTATGAACCACAGAGCTTCCGGTCTTCCAAGACCCGACCGGACAAAAAGACGTGGTGCAGGCACGAAACATACTACCAATAGAAATACACTGCTTTTAAAATCGTTCTGTGTGACACGAAAAAAAAGTGGAAAATCGTGTTGGTGAACACGGATCAATAGATTAAATTAATTTCGTGACTATAACACGAAATGCCGTGAGACTGGGTTGAAGATGATGGCTGCCAAAAACCAAGATGGTGAGGGCTTAAAAGCCAAGATGGTGATCTCTAAAAACCAAGATGATGGCTGCCAAAAAGCTAGATGGTGAAGACTCAAACAAAGAATGGTGACAACTACAGTATAACCAAGATGATGACACCAAAAAACCATGATGGTGACAGCTAAAACCAATATGTTGTTGGGCTACAAAACAAAGATGGTTATGGTCAAAAACCAAGATGGTGGCTGCTAAAAAACCAAGATGGTTATGGTCAAAAACCAAGATGGTGGCTGCTAAAAAGCCAAGATGGTGACAGCTCTCACTCTGCTGTTCCGCAGCGCCGCCCCCCCTCCCTCCGGCTGACATTAGTAATGTAAGGCGTATAGTGATCATAGATAACACGGCATGGTTCGTTACAGTTTGTTTTAATCTGATCTCAATTAAACAAAGTCTTGGCTTTCAGAATATTAAACTTGTTTTGGCAAATTCAGATGATAAATACAACTTTGAAGCTTCGGCATAAATACAAGCAGAGAACGGAGTAACTTGACGTCACAGCAGGCATAACAACAGCCGGTGTTTCTCGTGAGGGTTTCCCCCGGGAAACAAACACAATACACACAAACGCAAAATTACACAAACACACACACACACACACACACACACACACACACACACACACACACACACACACACACACACACTCGCGAGCTTCCCCCAGACCAGTAATCCAAACGAAAATATTTTCCCTCCGGACTACTTTGATCATTTGCTAATAACCAATCAGATCCATGGATTCCAGAGAAGAGGAAATTTTAAAGGCCTTTTTATCAAAATGATGACTCTAGTCATTATATAGGCTAATGTGACACATTTTGCTTAATATTTGGAGAACAACAACAATCCTGATATCATTAGAACGCTAGGAATCTCCTCTTTCCAACAGCGTATACAACTCAAAATGTGTCTTCGGGTCATTGCGACTGATTTCGATGGAGCAGGTCACAAAGGTATTGGGCTAAAAACCAAAGATGGTTAAGGTCGAAAAACCAAGATGGTGGCTTCCAAAAAGCAAGATGGTGGTTCCAAAAAGCAAGATGGTGGCGACTAAAGCTAAGATAGCGATGTTTAAAAACCAAGAGGGGAACGCCAAAGCCCTAAACTCAAAGCTTTAAAACATCAAGTTGTCTATTGATAAGACTTGTCAGATTTAAATGATAAAAACATATTTCTTATGACTGATTTATGAAACATATCATTGACAATTTCCTATTAAAATAATGATGAAAAATGATTGATATTCACTGCTTTAAGCTAATGTTAAAGACTTGTTTCTGATAAAGTTAAATTAATGAAACCTGGCTGAAGGCGGGTTGTGTAACTCTTCCCACACACTCTTCTTTCCACTTTTTCCAAGTGTGTGTAGGAGTGTTTCATTAACGCTAAATCATTAATGTGTTGCTCATTTGTACGGAGGTGTAGACGGGTGTGAAATTATGATTAATTATATGTACATTTTCTCCTTTTTCTAGCTTTATGATTGATTCAAAATGTCCCTTTCTTCTTCCTCTTTTCTTTGTGTGTTCTTGTGAATTTGAAGCAGCTGTTATCTGAAGTAGACGAGGATAAGTGGAGTTGAGAAGCAGCATTTAAATCAGTTTGCATATGAATGTGTGTCTGTTGAAGAGTGTGTGTTTGTATAAGCGTGCTTCAACATCTCTAGAAGATAAGTGTAGTGTTTTTCTTCACAGTGTTATCATCCCATCAAGATGAGAGCAGATAGAAAATCGACCCTGAAATGTCTGCAGGGATTTATTTGTGTTTCCACTGAATTTGATTCAAACCAAACAGACTTTCTTGTATTTCTAACCAATCACAGTTTCATTTTGCTTCAGTAAACCAATCAGTTTCTAACTGTAAGGGAAACTTCTGCAGCAATGGAGAGTCAGGACTCAGAGAGACACGAGGAGAGTTGGAGCTTTGATGTCAAACACTGGTAGTTTATTACAAGTCAACGGCCGGAGAATTCATATCACAAGTCACAGCAGCAAAAGGTTCAGACTGCACGGGTGGGTTGTCATGTCAATTCTGATCCGCCTCGCATCTTAGTAGACCTTTTAACTAGTTTACAGAGAGTCAAATCCACATATTGGGGATGGGCGTAAACATCTGCAGACACAGGAGATGTCTCTCACATCTGTGGAGCTTAGAAAGCTAGCGTTCTCACACTCGCAAAACCCCCCTATGCCCTGCAGGTCAGGCCATAAAACCTAGTATCAACATACGACTGCATTAACACATTCCTTACGGGAGATTAGAAGCAGGGATGGTCGTAAATGTCAACACACAGAATAAGTTAAATGTCTAGGAGTAAAGACAGACATATTCCCTCACACTAACGACTGAGCTCGACTCAGGTGTAAAATGAGTTGTCGGCCAATCAGAGAGAGCCTGGGGACAAACACTGGCACGTGATTGGACCGTAGCTGTTGATATTTTAGAATCAGAATCAGAAACAGGTTTATTACCAGTTAGGTTGACACGTACGAGGAATTTGAATTGGTATTGTGGTGCATACATAAAAGTAAAACAAAAAGTAAAATCACAGATAGAAAACAAACATTAGAAAATGTAAAAAATACAGTAAAATATAGGTGTATTTACATTGAAATAGAATTTGAATCAAATTGGAATAAAAATATTATACCTTATTAGCAGATAGGATTGGATTTTTAATTATATGTTACGTGTATATATTTATTGTATGTTTACCAGTGGCAGAAAGTAGAATTTGGCTTGTTTTTTATGTATTTGCACAATAAAAAAAAATACAAAAACACAAAGAAAAATAACAAATTAATTAGTGAATGAATTGATATACTGAACATTTTATGTGCAAGTTCTTCAACATAGCAGGTGCATCTTCAGAAGCAGAAGGGAAGACGCCTCGGGGCAGCTGGAGAGAACCAGCCGACCCTCAGGGCTTTTTTTGGGCTTCTGTGCTTTGCCTAAAGTAGGATTTCCAATTTTAAAACAAGTGAAAGCACCATTACACGACCATTAGAAGAACAAGGGATTTGTCTCGGAGAAAGAGAGGAAACACATCGACGTGATGATAATTAGATCGAATTAGAAACATCTGCGCTCAGTAAACATACACACACTGATTGTCCATCCTTTTGAGTGTGTGTGTGTGTGTGTTTTCTCCATCTGCAGCAGCTGTTTTTCTGTCTTCAGGCCACTACAAAAATATGTTTCTTCTTTTATATCCTCCCATCTTTCTATTGTTCGGTCACACTCTCACTTTGTGGTTTGAATCATTTCCTCAGTTTTCTCTTCATGCCTCCCTGCATGCACACATGTACACACGCACACACACACACACACACACACACACACACACACACACACACACACACACACACACACACACACACACACACACACACACACACACACACACACACACACACACAAACTGAGCTACAGCTGCCAGGCTGTGATTAGAGACGAAGGATGGTAGGGGGTAAACAAAACAAAAACTCTCCGATGCTTTGAGCAACAAACACAGCTGATTGTGTGTGTGTGTGTGCGTGTGTGTAGTTATTCGAGCATACTTTTCAGAAACAGCTCCATTTAAATAATTCACTCCACTTGTTTTGCTTATTTCAGACGGACAGCAGGTGTGTCAGGTTGATTGATTTCTCACGGCCGCAGGGAAACACTCTTCTTCTTCTTCTACTTCCTCTCTGCCTTCCTTTCTTCTACAGTTTCTTTCCTGCGGCAAAACAAAACAAACGTATTTCTCCCTACTCTACCTCTCTCTTCTTCACTCTCTACCTTCCTACAGCAGAAGTGTATAGGTGCAAACATCAATCAGGAGAAAGAAATCCCATTCTAGCCAGGAGTTTATCTTCAAACCGGGCCACTGTGATTGGCTCCAAAGACGCCATTTTGGCTCACCATGCTGCCGCTAGCTTCTCAAGCTAATGGTGCGTTCATGCATTAACTCGTAAAGCGTGAGTTTTCCCAGATTACCAGCGGCGGTTTCTTTCCCTGGAACAGCCAAAACATCTCAGTGATACAAAGAGGAATACGAGGATACGCTATGCTAATAAAATAATGCTGTGAAAAGAGCAATTCTGAATACAGTGTTATTTTATTTTTGGGGGGTAAATTAGCTGATTATATTTCTGCTTAAGTGACATGTTGAATTCAGGACCTTTACTATATTTAGTAGTATTTTAAGACTGAAGTCTTGTTGATCTGCAGTGAATTTGAGGTTGTGTTACTCTTAAATTACACTTTCTAGTAACCACAGAAGAAGTAAAACTACATAACGGATTTCACAGACATTGGGTGCGTCTCACTGTCTCACTCATTTCCTTGCTCCTCGGGCTCGGTATCAAATCAAATCAAGTTTTATTTATATAAAAAAAATACCTTCGAAGAACTGGGGTGGTGGAGGGGGCTTGGAGGCGGGAATAAGTGTGCTCTCATACACTGGTTTTATCTTGCCGACGTGGAATGTACTTTCATGGACCTGGGAAGTCCGGAAGTTGATGTTACGAACTTGGATACACAAGGGAAAAAAGGACTCAAATGCACGACCCGGGAGCCAGAGATAAAGTACAAGTAATATACTTTATTTGCCAAAAAGGATATTCAAAAAAGATAACGGCACTCTTCACGAGGCGAACAAAAATGGGTTTCACAAAGGCACAACAAAAAATAAGTTTCAGGAGCATGAATAAGGCGTGTAACCAAAATAGCAACCGTTGATGAGCAGAGTTCTGGCGTGAGGACAGGACAAGACGAACTGACACTGAACGCTGGGAGACTGGGGGATTTAAACACTCGACAACAAGACACAGGTGAAAACAATCAGGGGCGGGGCTGACGCTGATGAGTGCGGGAGAACACATTCGGAAAGGGAGTCAAGGAACCTGAAATGAGACGTGACAAAACAAAACGAGAAGTGAAAAATAATACAAAACTAACAACATGAAACATGAGTGACTAACACTTTTGGCGGTGCACAACAGTTGATTTGTCTGAGCCATCTTGAGTAGCGTCCCAGTGGCCTGTGCCCGAGGACGGAGGATCGAGGAGCGATAATCGAGGAACTACCAGACCATCCTCCGGTGAAATCCTCAGACTCGCCCCGCCCCCTTACTGTGTATCGCTCACTGATTGGACGATGCAGTGCATGCACTGATCTGGCTGCTGTCAGATGATCAGCTGTGTGGCGTCATCACAAACGGACGTCGCTTCACGTGACGCTCCGGAGGAAACGACGTCCCATTGCTCTTAAAACTCATTTCCCTGCTTCTCGTGGTTTCCTTGCAAGGAATCCATTTAACGCACCCAGAATATGCTGGGAAATAATGCTACAAATGTTGGAACTACACTTCCCATGATGCTTTGTGGGATGTAAACAGGAAGTATAAAGTCGCCATGGGACAATTCAGTCAGTAGAATACGCGCTTCACCTTATTTTTTAGCCCATATTTGCTTAAATCTGTATTAAAAGTAGACAGAAGTAGCAGCTCCTGTACGACTGTAACTTCAGAAGGAAACTTTAAAACGTGATAATTATCCGACGGGTTCTGCAGTGATAATGATCTCCTGAGGAAGTGTCATTCTCGCTGAGTCTAAAGATAAAGACGTGAGCATCCTGAGCGTTTTCACAGAGCGAAGACGAGCAGAAAGAAAAGCACCTTCATCCGGCGTGAACCCATTAGCGTCACATGCTAATCACTAGCTCACACCTCTCATCTGCTTCCTGTTTAACACAAACTCCTGAAACAGGAAACTACAGAAAAAACGTTTAGATTGATATTGTTGGCGCCACCAATTATATTCTATTATTATTACATTATATTCTATTATTTTCTTTTTTTATTACTGCCGATTAGTATTCCATATATTATTCCATTTAATTCCATTTCTATGAAGATACTATAAATATAATACTTAACAGAACTGTTAAGATATTACATGACACGTCACTTGTTAGACGCTTTTATCCAAAGCGACTCACACACTCAATACTGAGGGCAATCCCCACAGGAGCAATTTGGGGTGAAGTGTCTCAAGGACACAACGACATGCTGACTGCAGTGGGGTTTGAACCTGTGACCCCCTGAACCCAACACCAACGCACAACCCACTGCGCCATAGGCCTCCCATATTTACGCGATCGAGATTTTGATATTTACATAATTATGTTTTGATAATTGTGTGAATGAACGACATCTGCTTCCATATGTGGTCCATTAAAAGGACGAGACACTTGTGAGTTTTTGGGTTAGATGGCGGTAGGCCTATAGTTTTACCGACCACATTATTAGACACAGTATTTGACGCATTATAGTAGATCCCATTATTTGACACCTTTTTTAAGTACTTTGGGGCACCATTTAAAGCAGTGACCATCAACTGGCGGCCCGCGGGCCACACCCGGCTCGCCAGACATTCACATCCGGCCCGCACGGCGGGGGTGACTGTGGCGGAGTGGTAAGTGCGTTCGCCCCCCACTCATTTTTTTTTTTACAACGTCTCGTGAGTAATGTGCAGTACCGGAGTCCAACAGAGAGGCAGCAGCTGCGGGACAGTAGACTGCGTACTGCGTAGCCTTCCATGCCTTGAAGAAGAAGTGATCCTTTGTTAGCGTGAAGAGTCTGCTAAGCTTTATGCGCTCCACTGTTACCCCCCCCCCTCCCCGCGATACATTTTGGCCCTTGGACAAATGTAGTTGGTGATCCCTGATTTAAAGCATTCATTTTCTCACCTAGCGATTGCCTGATGAGAACAAATTTTGAATTCTAGATATATTGTTTTTTTTGGAAAATCAACCGGAGTTTATTGTTTAATAAATCTTATGTTCAAGTGGAACTAAACAACATCTCTGAGCGAGCTTTTTGGAAATGTGTGTCGGACGCCAAACCTTGTGTGGATGAGGAAAGATTGAAACCCAGGATTAGCCGCTTCATCTAAACAAAGAAAATACATTCTTGCATTAAAAGGAAATAGTTAGGATCTAAGTTTTAGAGACACAAATGATAATCAAAAAAGGTCAACAACAACAGCTTGAAAAGGGCACGAACACTTTATAACTTTACAAAGGCCTGTGACATTTTTATTCTGTCATTACGGTTTGTGTCTTATCTTTAAATAATCATTACAAACCCCTGTGTGACACACACACACACACACAAACACACACACACACACACACACACACACACACACACACACACACACACACACACACACACACACACACACACACACACACACACACACACACACACACACACACACACACACACACACACTGTTTGTGTTTCTCTGAGAGTGATGTGACATTTTTAAATTCCTATACGCTGGTTCTGCACGACTGGATGCTTTAATAGAACCACGCAGTTTCTGTTTCTCTAATAACCAGCTCAACAATGGCAAACCTTTCTTTGAATGAACACTGATATTATTTATATAGTTTCCATCCGTAAGTCGCCGGGCGGCAGGGCGAAGAACACCTGAAGCACAGAATACAAAACACAAAGACGTGCGGGATGAGAGAAATAGGCGACGGTGTGTTTCTGTTTTTATTTACCCGATAATACCAAGGTGTGCACATCATGTTCAGCTTTCAAAGAAGCCTGCAGAGAAGCAACATTAACCTTTAACCACACACTGTTCAGCCTGCAGGACAAACAAAGAGTCTCACTGCATTCAAAACAGTCCAGAAAGTAGTTCCTCTCCAAATGCACGGAGAGGGTCGTCCTATTCTAGAAATAGTCCATTTGTTTTAAATGAGGCTGTTAATCCGTTAGGAGCTGAGAAACGCTAACAGGCCGTGAGGCTGCTTCGTCGTTATGGTCTTCATTTTGGGTTAACCTAAAAAGATCCATAAACAAGTGAACAATGATTCATTATATTTCATTTCCGTCAGAAACAAGCCAACACGTCTCCACATTTCAACATTGGAAAAGTCTTGAAGAGATGCATAAAATTAAAGACAGACAGCTTTCTGTCCTTAACATATAATGGTAGCTAGCAGGAAGACACTTTAAAAAGCTCTACATAAGAATTGGAGGTCACAAAAAAGTTGTACAATAAGGTTTTGAAAGCCATTTTGTCCAATATTCACTCTTTTTGCTCCGTGTTTGGTCTCCACCATCGCTAAATGCTGCATTATGACTGGCCAGTGCTGTTCCTGGAGGCCTGAATGGAGCAAGATGTCTTTCCTCTTTTAACTAATTGATGAATTGAAGCTGTAAAATATAAGTGTTTGACTGAAAGCCCAAAAAAACTATCTTTTAGCTCAGTTTTTGGTCTCCACCATCGCTTTGGACCAAAATCGCCCAAAAATCTGACTCTTTAGCTGCTAAACGCTGCTTTATTACAAAGTTCCTTGCCTGTCAGTGCTGTTCCTTGGGGCAAGAATGGAGTAACTGTTATGACCCGCCCTCTACCCCGTGGTAGTGGGCGACTCACAACATAAAAGAAAACAAGCAAAAGCCAATACTTGATAACGATCATTTATTGAAGTACAGCCGTTTACTCACACAAGCACTTCGGCAAACGAAAAGAGTTCTGGAGGAGGACTGGCTAAAAGTAAGAAGCAGAAGGATGGAACCCGATCCAGCCCCACCACGGGCCGTAGGACCCAGAGCTCCCCTCCCCTAACCAGAAATCAAATAAATGCCCTGTGGGAAACAAACTAAAGCCGCGAAAACTTGACTACCAGGTCCTCCAGGCTAACCATAAACACATCAGCAGATCAAGGCCTACAGCTCAAAAGTAGCAGAGAGATAATCAAAGGAGAGAGTCTCCCGGCGTTACGATAGGCGACAGATCGTTCTCCTCCAGTTCCTCCTTATAACCCGGCTGAGTGGAACACCTGGGCAGAGGCGGAGCCAAGGGGCAGACCAGGCGCACCTGCACCGCAGCATGGAGACAGAAAAAGACAACACGGAGGGGAGCACGTAACAGTAACATGTCTTTACTTTCCTACTTTTGGATGCCTTGAAGCTGCAATACATAAAATATAAGTATAAGTCGCAACAAAACTCGATCTTTTTGCTCCGGTTTTGGTCTCCACCATCGCTATTGACCAAAATCGCTAAAACAATCGGGCCCTTTAGCTGCTAAATGCTGCTTTATTACAGGCCAGTGCTGTTCCTGGAGGCCTGAGTGGAGCAAGATGTCTTTCCTTTCTTACTAATTGATTCCTTGAAGCTATAAAATATTAGTGGACGACTGAAAGTCCAAAAAACTCTCTCTTTTAGCTCCGATTTTGGTCTCCACCATGACGTTGGACCGATATCTTGAAAATCTAGCTGCTAAATGCTGCTTTTAGGACACAATTCCTTGAAGGTCAGTGCTGTTCCTGGAGGCAAGAATTGAGTAACATGTCTTTACTTTCCTACTTATTGACGCCTTGAAGCTACAATCCATAAAATATAAGTACAAGTCGCAAAAACGATATTTTTGCTCCGTTTTTGGTCTCCAGCATCGCTTTGGACCAAAATCGCCCAGAAATCGGACTCCTTAGCTGCTAAACGCTGCATTATGTCAGGACTTGCTGTCCCTCAAGCCCCTGTCACACTGTCCCGAAATTGACACCCGATGGAAACACGAATATGGAATTGTGAATTTCGCACGAAGATGGCCCCGAACCACACACGAAGGCAACATTTACATTACATTTAAGACGTACAACTGCAACGAAAGTAACACAAACAATGATGTTACAGTACTATGATACTGTACTGATATCTTCAGACTTTGTTCTTTACTTTCTCCGTCTTTATATGTAGAAAATATTACGTTTTCTCCGTAATGTTGTTTCCATAGCAACAACAACTTCCTGTCAACTCGCCTTCAAAATAATATATTATATCCTTTTCAGTTTCACAGAACACAAATTGGATTTTGTTGTGCAATAAAACAACCAGATGGACACACGATAAAGGAAATGTTCAAATTCGGCTGTGATCGTAGCAACATCGGGCCATTCGTGAGGGCATCTTAAGCCATCGTATGACCGCCGGTGGAGTTTCTCAGGCTCCGGCAGCAACTTCGTGAGCGGTGGCAAAATCTTTGGCATGCCAACAAATAGCCGAAGGACCTTGAGAAGGTTCATTTTCGTGTTGAATTCGTGTGTCAATTTTGCCCTTCGTAAGGCCATCGTGAGGGCATCTTGTTATCATCGGT
>CM053263.1:19118607-19151107 GCA_028583405.1 Pogonophryne albipinna | reverse complement strand
ACACACACACACACACACACACACACACACACACACACACACAAACACACACACACTAAATATTCATTATTTTCCTCGTCACTGCAAACATTATTAATTTCATTTCCTGTTTGGCTTCGTTCACAATGAAAACTGGTCTGTGTGTGTGTGTGTGTGTGTGTGTGTGTGTGTGTGTGTGTGTGTGTGTGTGTGTGTGTGTAGGTTACAGTTACACCAAAATGTATAATTTTCAGAATACAAATGAGATATATTCTATATTTTAAGTGTGTTTTAATGTTATAATTAATTATATTCTCAACATGTAAAGTGTCTCTTGGTCCCTTCTAAATATTATTATATGTATATATTTATTATATTATATTATAACGTTACTTTACCTCACATGCACTCCCTGAAAACCCACTGCTGCTGCTGTAAGAAAACAATTAACATATAATCAAAATGTATTTAAACCCAGGCTTGAGGTCACGCTGAGCGAGAAGACTCAAGAAACACGTCCACCTCCGTCTGTGTTTAGCAGCAACAGATTTCATGCCTCTTCACCATGGCAACAGAGAGTCCTGTGCTCCAAGGTTTTTGCATAAATCCTGATCCTGAGTTTCCATAATTTTATATAATAATAATAATAATAATAATAATAATAATAATAATGTAACAGAACTCCAGACTAACGGAGAGTCTGTGAAACGCTGATTCAGTAGTTTAGTTCCTGACACTCACGCTCCTATTGGCTAGCGTTCCAACTCATTGTACGTGATCGGCTAAGGGGCGGGACATCTCTAAGCGGTTGACCAATCACAACAGAGCCGGCCAGCTAACCAATCAGAGCAGACTGGCCTCTGGTTTCAGACAGAGGGTGAAAAGAGGTGCTGCAGCACAGGCAGTATGAGAACAATAAAGAGCTTTTTGAACATTATTTAATTAATTTTAACCTGTATTACATTAAGTGTTTTTAAATACCTTGAACAATGATTTATCCTTTACATAAATGTATCATTATTATTATTAGGTATGGAAGTACAAGTGAATATTTATTTTAAATAAATAAACTGTATTATTATTGTTGTTATTATCATTCATATATTATTTGTTTTTATATTTTTTAATTATTTTCCCTTTTTTTGTAGTAGAAATCTGTTAGTGTTTTTCTAACCCATCCTTATTTTATAAGAATAGATAAATGTATTATATATATATCCTTTACATAAAATGTATCAGTATTATTATTAGTGATAGAATCTCTTTTTTACTAAATACACGGTAACATTATTATTCTATTTAAAGGTCAGCTATCATGCTATTTGTAGGTAACAGCAAAGGTCTCAGATACAAATATAAAAAACATGTCTCTGAAGTGTTTTACTCCAAATACCAAACAGATCATTCTAGCCATGCCTCATATCCCTCTCTTTCACTTCCTGTTTCTAAAGTGCTGATTTGGGGATAAAGCTTTAAAGAGGAGGGGTCTGAGCTCATGGGGACCCGACAGCTACTGTCTAAACTAAATGCTGCCGTGATGAAACGCCATATCATGGATTATCAAGGATCCTTTCTGAAACAGTTTGGAGCTCAAAGACTTTCTCTCTTGCCGGTTATACCACAAGGTGAGTTCCTTTTTACTTCCTGCTTCTTCACACAATTCAAATTCAATTCAAAACCTTTATTTATCCAGGTGAAATCCCATTGAGATCAATGATCTCTTTTTCAAGGGAGACCTGCAGCAGTAGGTTCCACAAGAAGACATAAAAACATAAACAACAGAACAACAAAAGGACATCATACAGCAAAATGTACAGGGATTACAATTTACATATTTAACCACATGTACAGGTACCAACAGCATCTGATTGGTTAGCATCCAGCCGAGCTTTAAAAACATGTCGTGGTACTAGCTTGGTAATTTTCCATTCTTTTTGCAGACTGTTCCAAGTTAGTGGAGCTGCACATCTAAAAGCTTTCTTCCCTAAGACAGTCCTAGCACTTGGCACATTTAATAAAACCACAGCATGCGATCTCAGGCAATAAGTACTTTCAATTCGCAGAGAGATCAGGGAGCAGATATAAGATGGTAGTTTATCCAACATGGCTTTGTAAATGAAAAAGTACCAGTGACTGAGCCTCCGTACAGTAAGTGATGGCATAACCGCCTTGGTATACAGGGTACAGTGATGCGTAAGTGCTTTACAGTTTGTCAAAAATCTCAGTGCACTGTGATACGCAGCATCTAACTTGCTCAGGTAATTGGCAGGTGCATTCATATATAACAAATCACCATAGTCCAGCACAGGTAAAAAGGTCACAGAGCCTTTTCCTGGCCTCAAGCGAGAAACAGGACTTGTTCCTGTAAAAGAAACCTAGCCTAACCCTCAGTTTTTTAAGCAGGTTATTTACATGAAGTTTAAAAGTGAGACAATCATCAAGCCAGATACCAAGGTATTTGTAACAGGTAACCACTTCAAGTTGTATTCCTTGCGTAGTTACAATGTCTAAAGCAGTCTCCGGTGTATTTTTAGCTTTAGCTTTAGAAAAGAGCATTACCTTGGTTTTATCCACATTTAAAAGAAGCTTTAGTTCAGAGAGCTGAGCCTGAATAATGTTAAAAACAGCCTGTAATTTAACACCAGCCTCCTGAATGGAGGGACCTGCACAGTACATCACGGTATCGTCCGCATAAAAATGTAAGGTTGCTCCTTCGACATTTTCACCTAAACTATTAATATAGATAGAGAATAAAAGTGGACCTAAAACAGAACCTTGAGGAACACCATTAGTAATGTTTAACCACTCAGAAGACAGCCCATCAAAGTGAACACATTGGGACCTTTAGAGGTAGTTCACAAACCACCCACTGCATGGCTGGATATGCCAATACTGAGTAGCCTCTGCTTTAAGATGCGATGATCGACGGTATCAAACGCTTTGGACAGGTCAACAAATAGAGCTGCACAACTCTGCTTATTATCTAAAACACTCGTAATGTCATTCACCACTTTCATTGTGGCAGTGATGGTGCTGTGTTGCTTTCTGAAGCCTGACTGATGTTTAGACAGGATGTCATTTGTACATAAAAACACCTTTACTTGATCACTCACTAGGCGTTCAAGAACCTTAGCCAGAACTGATAATTTAGAGATGGGCCTATAATTGTTTAATAAGGTGGCTTCCCCTCCTTTTAGTAGTGGCAGGACATACGCTGACTTCCACACTTTTGGGATTTTGTTCGTGCTGAGAGAGAGGTTAAAAAGAGTAGTGAGAGGTGGAGCAATAAAATCTGCAGCTATCTTTAAAAAGAAAGGTTCTACGTTGTCCGGACCAGCCGGCTCTCCACACACATGCTCTCCAGTACAGGTTAGCTCTGAGTGTTAGCGATGCTAATGTAAACACTGACCATATTACGTCCAAAACAGTCGGGCATTGATTCTGATAGCCACGTTTCTGATTGGGCCGTGGGTCCACATTTCAGATATTACGTCATATCGGACGCAAATCTGGATCAGCTCCGTTGTTCCCCGTTTTTAGAGATTTGGGTACGGAGGAAAAGAGAGAGGGTTTTATTTCCTGACGCTGTGTGAGTTCCCTGACACACCGGGGACACACCGGGGACACACCGGGGACACATGTTGATGGAGAGAAGACATCAGAAAGGGCATTTTGCATGATTGGTCCCCTTTAAGGTTAATATGTTTTTTTTTTTTTTTTTATTATTTCCCCATTTTTTTGCAATAGTTATCTGTTTTTGATTGTGTTTTCTAACCCATCCTTATTTTATCAGAATAAGTAAATGTATTAAATACTGTACATATAACCCTGTATCCTTCCTTCACCTCCCTCTTACTTGACTCTTGCTAAAAATGTGACTTTTTGCATCGCTTTTCCTATAAAAAACACCCCGTTTCGAACAACATCTCCCTGTTTTATTGATGATATTATTTGGAAAAATCCTGCGAAACATTTCTCTATTTCACTTCAGGGTTAAGTAACGCCACGTTTCCTCGCACTGCAGCCTCATAACTGCAGCGTTATCTCACCGTGAACCTTAAATACCAGCTTGAAATAATAAAGTGTGACCTGATTGGATAACGCAGAGAAGTTATAACGTATTTACAGTTTAATTCAGCTCAGTAGCATCCTGTCACACGGTGATTACTTAAGTGAGTCTGCAGTAAGTGAAGTTAAACTGCTGCCATGGAAACTGTGGATTATTCTTGCTACCAGAAAGTAAATTACAGTTTGTGTGTGTGTGTGTGTGTGTGTGTGTGTGTGTGCGTGTGTGTGTGTGTGTTATCTAAAATGGGATTCTTCTGAACAGGCAGAAGACATTTAGAATAATAACTACCTCCTCTCTGCAGCTGTTCCTCCTCCTCACTTCTTCTCTCATTTATCTCTCCTGCCTTCTGTAAACTCATTTTTTAAAAACCCCTTTCTGTCTTTTATTTCTTCCTCTTAACTTCCTTTCTTTCTGCACTTTCTCTTCCACAAAGAATAGCACAAAAATAACAACACATATTGAGTTTACTGGGGATTTACTTCAAAAACCTCAGTTAAATAAAAAAAATCAGTTTTTAAATGTGCATTAATTCTTAATAATACTGCATGTGAAAAGGGAGACCTTAATTAACAATTTAAAGCAAAGTAATTTAAGGGGATGTAAATGATGCTGCAGAACAAGAATGACCAGGGTTACAATAAGAGAATATATAGAATAATGGTGCAAAGCAAGAACAAGATGTACATATACCTGCTGAATTAAAACCAGAACAAATGAAGCAAAGAAAGTGAATGAGAGCAGATCCAGGCAGTAGGCGTATCGATTCACACTTCAAAGGTCCCCGATTATACTCTTTTCCCTCAACATATTACAGGTCTCAGAAATATACAGAAAGAGAGGGGGTCTTTGTTCCTGAGACTTGTATGGTGCATTTCCACTGCAGGGCCTCGCACGGCTTAGTACGGCATGGTTAGGCCTTGTTAGGACTGGCTCACTTTATGCTGCGTCTCCATTACAGTTTAGTAGCTGGGGCGGTAACTATAGTAACGCAGTGTAGGCGGAGCCGTGACGTCATCTTCAATACGAACCACAGAAAGCCGTTAGCTCTTAGCTCTCAGAGCTCACAGCTCCTCATATCTGTTCAGAAACTAGACAGAAGTGAAACAAGTACAAACCACAGACTGTCTGTGTCATGGAGAATACAGTCGCTGGTTTATTTATGTCTGTAGGCCGTTGTTGTGAGTGTGGACGGTCGGAGCATATACTGCGTTAGCTTAGCCGATCTCAGACTTGTCAAAGCATTAATTCATGGTTTTTACTAACCGGTATCAGTATGTTGTTACTTCTGCATCATTTAGAAACGTGTATTACAATTAAATCACGGTCAAATATGTTCATTTTGTTGTAGTTGCCAGCGATTCTCTCTCTAGTTTTGCATACTCAGCCCGGTTGTTGGCCCGGAAAGAACCTCGATTTTATGGGGCCAGAAAAACTGTGAAAAAGTACCCGTTAGCCGGAACTACGGCGAGTGGAAACGCAACCAAAAACGGACCCGCACGGCACGGCACGGCATGCTTAAACCGCGCTGTAGTGGAAATGCGCCACTACACTGAACAGAGGGGACACATGTTGATGTAGAAGAGACATGAAAAAGAGGATTTTAGAGAAGAGATAACATCTGATCCTTTTACAACAAACACTATATGCTCTTTTTAGGTTTTTACTAACTTTGATATCCTGCTAGCTATACCCATATTTTAGAAAAGTAACAGTAATCTGATTTCTTTATGTGACTGTAATGGAATCCTGATGAAGTAATCCATAAACCTGGTTAGATAGATCCTCCAATGTCCTCCCTTCTGTTGTTATCCACCTCTCCTTCCAGCAGCTCCTTGTCTCGGTTATGATCTCTGCGTTTTCCCCGAGACAAACCGACAAGAGTCAATTTGGTTTTGGGCTGAACTGGCGGAGCGACTCGGTCTCTTTTCCATTCATAAAACAACAAAGTGCTCCTCTTCCTCGCTCTCTGTCATCTGTTCAGCTCATTCCTCTCTGTCACTTCCACACCCAGTGCCATTCATCACACACACACACACACACACACACACACACACACACACACACACACACACACACACACACACACACACACACACACACACACACACACACACACACACACACACACACACACACACACACACAGAGCTCTGGAGGTCGCTGGTTTGATTCCCGTTTGACAATCTCCTCATATATTTTGTCGCTAAAGTTAAATAATAAAACACCTGCCAGATGTGGTTTGTTGTGACATCTTTTGGAGAAATGTTCCATCTGACTGTTCACTTTGTTGAATGCCAACATCTGAAATACTGGGAAAATATCAGAGTGATATAATCTACTAATACTAACTTTAAAACAACTACTTGTTCCAACAAAGCTCATACTTGCTATGACAAAGTCCACACATTAACCATGCCTTTGTGCATCTAAAAATAGCATCAAAGTGATTTTTAAATTCGCTTTTTTATTATTAAAAGGAAGTAAGAAGTGTCTCTGGAGGGTTGAGCTGTCGCCAGCAGGGGAGTAGAAATGTTGAAGATAAAGCTTACAAAAAAAGGTCAGACAGCGATTCCCAGCAGCTGTAAATGAAAAATAAAGACCAGCAGTCTACAACGCGAAAGTGGACATAGCATCAAAGCTAATGGGTTGTTTGTCCGAGTCTAAAGCTAGTTTAAAGTATTTTTAGTGACATGTTCCAGCTTTGCACTTGTTTGTTAGTTATTTCATTTCATTTCATTTGTATTTGTCCCGCTCATGGTACGCAAAACCAAATGTACAATAATTGCCACAAAACATGACTCTACCATCGAGCGAAAAGGAGCAGGGAGAAGAATACAATCTTATATGACACGCCCCTTTCTAAAAAATACAAATAAATACAAATAGATGGTCTGCCCTTCATAATAATATATATATATACAGGGCTGCTGGTGCGCATGCGCACCTCCGCCAAAAAAAGGGCACCGGGTTATTTGAAAAAAGGCGCATTTGCGTACCAACATTGAGAGAGAGAGAGAGGAGACAGGGAGAGAGAGAAGAGAGAGAAGGGAGGAGAGAGGAGAGAGAAGAGAGGAGAGAGGAGAGAGGAGAGAGGAGAGAGGAGAGAGGAGAGAGAAGAGAGAAGAGAGAAGAGAGGAGAGAGGAGAGAGGAGAGAGAAGAGAGGAGAGAGAAGAGAGAAGAGAGGAGAGAGGAGAGAGGGAGAGAGAGAAGGGAGAAGAGAGAAGAGAGGAGAGAGGAGAGAGAAGAGAGAGAAGGGAGAAGAGAAAAGAGAGAAGAGAGGAGAGAGGAGAGAGGAGAGAGAAGAGAGGAGAGAGTAGAGAGAAGAGAGGAGAGAGGAGAGAGGGAGAGAGAGAAGAGAGAGAAGAGAGAGAAGAGAGGAGAGAGGAGAGAGGAGAGAGAAGAGAGGAGAGAGGAGAGAGGGAGAGAGAGAATGGAGAAGAGAAAAGAGAGAAGAGAGAAGAGAGGAGAGAGGAGAGAGGGAGAGAGAGAAGAGAGAGGAGAGAGAGAAGGGAGAAGAGAAAAGAGAGAAGAGAGGAGAGAGGAGAGAGAAGAGAGGAGAGAGGAGAGAGGAGAGAGGAGAGAGGAGAGAGAAGAGAGGAGAGAGGGAGAGAGAGAAGAGAGAGAAGAGAGAGGAGAGAGGAGAGAGGAGAGAGGAGAGAGGAGAGAGAAGAGAGGAGAGAGGAGAGAGGGAGAGAGAAGAGAGGAGAGAGAAGAGAGGAGAGAGGAGAGAGGAGAGAGGAGAGAGAAGAGAGGAGAGAGGGAGAGAGAGAAGAGAGAGAAGAGAGAGAAGAGAGGAGAGAGGAGGGAGGAGAGAGAAGAGAGGAGAGAGGAGAGAGGGAGAGAGAGAATGGAGAAGAGAAAAGAGAGAAGAGAGAAGAGAGGAGAGAGGAGAGAGGGAGAGAGAGAAGAGAGAGGAGAGAGAGAAGGGAGAAGAGAAAAGAGAGAAGAGAGGAGAGAGGAGAGAGGAGAGAGAAGAGAGGAGAGAGGAGAGAGGAGAGAGGAGAGAGAAGAGAGGAGAGAGGAGAGAGGGAGAGAGAGAAGAGAGAGAAGAGAGAGAAGAGAGGAGAGAGGAGAGAGGAGAGAGGAGAGAGGAGAGAGGGAGAGAGAAGAGAGGAGAGAGAAGAGAGGAGAGAGGAGAGAGGAGAGAGGAGAGAGAAGAGAGGAGAGAGGAGAGAGGGAGAGAGAGAAGAGAGAGAAGAGAGAGAAGAGAGGAGAGAGGAGGGAGGAGAGAGAAGAGAGGAGAGAGGAGAGAGGGAGAGAGAGAATGGAGAAGAGAAAAGAGAGAAGAGAGAAGAGAGGAGAGAGGAGAGAGGGAGAGAGAGAAGAGAGAGGAGAGAGAGAAGGGAGAAGAGAAAAGAGAGAAGAGAGGAGAGAGGAGAGAGGAGAGAGAAGAGAGGAGAGAGGAGAGAGGAGAGAGGAGAGAGAAGAGAGGAGAGAGGAGAGAGGGAGAGAGAGAAGAGAGAGAAGAGAGGAGAGAGGAGAGAGGAGAGAGGAGAGAGGAGAGAGAAGAGAGGAGAGAGGAGAGAGGGAGAGAGAGAATGGAGAAGAGAAAAGAGAGAAGAGAGAAGAGAGGAGAGAGGAGAGAGGAGAGAGAGAGAGGAGAGAGGGAGAGAGAGAAGAGAGAGAAGGGAGAAGAGAAAAGAGAGGAGAGAGAAGAGAGGAGAGAGGAGAGAGGAGAGAGGAGAGAGAAGAGAGGAGAGAGGAGAGAGGGAGAGAGAGAATGGAGAAGAGAAAAGAGAGAAGAGAGAAGAGAGGAGAGAGGAGAGAGAAGAGAGGAGAGAGGAGAGAGAAGAGAGGAGATAGAAGAGAGGAGAGAGAAGAGAGGAGAGAGAGAAAGATATTTGCGAGTTGCATATGAAGTCAGGGCCGGCCCGTAGCGCTGGTGTAATAGATGTTCGCCTGTGGAGGCGCTGCGCTGACAGCTCTGGGAGGGAAAAAAACATTTTGACCGTTGGGGCTCATCCTAATGTTCGGCCTTGATGTAACAACATTCATAATTAAGTAAATGTAACACCCTTTTCATCCCGGTTACACGTTTCATTCGCCCTGTACGATGGGCGCTGCAAGTGATGAAAATGGGGGATGTTGGCTTATCTGGCACCCGCAGCTCACAGCCAATGTGCGAGTGAGCGTGGGAGGGTGCACCGGACCAGCGCTGTTGTTATTAGCATCTGGTGCTAGCTGCTCTAACGTGGGTCTCAAACGTTTTGATCACAATTGATGTAAACACATATTTCCAAGGCACTCCTTTATAATTATTGGGATAAACAGGTTTGAAATCATTCCAATGTATACTATAGGACAGTAAACCAAAAAATATCCTTTAAAACTGGAAAGATAAAAAAAAATGCATAAATAAATAAACATTAAAGGTGGGGTAGGTAAGTTTCAGAAACCGGCTCGAGTGCACTCAAATTTGAAAGTACACAGCGGAAAAGAATCCGCCCCTTCCTTCAGACTTCCTTACAGAGCACCTCCTCCAACACACATGAACGCACATGACGTCAGCAGACTGGTGAAAGTGGCCGCCTGTTGCTGGCGAGTCATTGAAGTACTGCTGCAATGCACGCCCAATGAGGACACGCCCAATGAGGGCACGAGATACATTTGTGCGTGCACGAGATGGAAGGCTGACAGACAGGGCGGCAATCCAATCTGTTTAGATTTTTTGTCAAAGCACTTCAGATATTCATTGCTGTCGGGATGTTAAGAGCATTCCATGGAATATAACAAAAAGTGTATCTCGAGCCGGTTTCTCAAACTTACCTACCCCACCTTTAAGGTAAAATAAGATATGAATGAACAAAAATAAAATAAGTTACATTCATTTGTTATTGGCTATGGTAGGTTATTGGTTATGTTCACATACTTATTTGATTACATCCACTTGTCTAAGATGACAACAGAGACTTTCGACCCAAACCCAGCTGTTGACTTGTGGATGCAAGCAGCTAATCACAGACTCAACCAGAGAGAAGGTAGTAGGCCTACATCATCAGCTACCATGTCTGACAGAGAGGAAGACAGAGAGGAGAACAGAGAGGAAGACAGAGAGGAGAACAGAGAGGAAGACAGAGAGGAGAACAGAGAGGAAGACAGAGAGGAGAACAGAGAGGAAGACAGAGAGGAGAACAGAGAGGAAGACAGAGAGGAGAACAGAGAGGAAGACAGTGAGGAGAACAGAGAGGAAGACAGAGAGGAGAACAGAGAGGAAGACAGAGAGGAGAACAGAGAGGAAGACAGAGAGGAGAACAGAGAGGAAGACAGTGAGGAGAACAGTCAGGAGGGAAGTGATGACAGCTTGTAGGATTACTGGTCGTGCTAATGTTGTCTTGTGTTCACCTCTGTCTGCATGTGTGTTCTGTGTTCACCTCAGTGTGTGTGTTCTGTGTTCACCTCTGTCTGCATGTGTGTTCTGTGTTCACCTCAGTGTGTGTGTGTTCTGTGTTCACCTCTGTCTGCATGTGTGTTCTGTGTTCACCTCTGTCTGCATGTGTGTTCTGTGTTCACCTCTGTCTGCATGTGTGTTCTGTGTTCACCTCTGTCTGCATGTGTGTTCTGTGTTCACCTCTGCATGTGTGTTCTGTGTTCACCTCTGCATGTGTGTTCTGTGTTCACCTCTGCATGTGTGTTCTGTGTTCACCTCTGCATGTGTGTTCTGTGTTCACCTCTGCATGTGTGTTCTGTGTTCACCTCAGTCTGCATGTGTGTTCTGTGTTCACCTCTGCATGTGTGTTCTGTGTTCACCTCTGCATGTGTGTTCTGTGTTCACCTCTGCATGTGTGTTCTGTGTTCACCTCTGCATGTGTGTTCTGTGTTCACCTCTGCATGTGTGTTCTGTGTTCACCTCTGCATGTGTGTTCTGTGTTCACCTCTGTCTGCATGTGTGTTCTGTGTTCACCTCTGCATGTGTGTTCTGTGTTCACCTCAGTGTGTGTGTTCTGTGTTCACCTCTGCATGTGTGTTCTGTGTTCACCTCTGCATGTGTGTTCTGTGTTCACCTCTGCATGTGTGTTCTGTGTTCACCTCTGCATGTGTGTTCTGTGTTCACTATGAGGGGCCGTACAGGCCGTAATTCATACTGGTCCTCTCACGCACATACATTCTCCTTTTACATACATATATTTTCACTCTTACACACATATATTCTCCTTTTACATATATATATATTCACTCTTACACACATATATTCTCCTTTTACATACATACATTTTCACTCTCACACACGTATATATTTACACTCACACATTCATACATTTTGCTCTCATATTATCATATTTCAATGCACACATTCATATATTGTCACTCACACATTCATGCATTTTGTTCTCATATTCATATATTTTAATGCTCATATTTATACATTTTGCTCTCATGCACATTCATTCAATGTTTACATTTAATATTATAAATAATATATGCTTGTATGAAGACAATATATGTATGCAAGTGAAGAATGTATGTATGTATGAAGACAATATGTGTATGCAAGAGAAGAATGTGTGTATGTATGAAGACAATATATGTATGTGTGAGAGAAAGTATAGTGGAAACGGAAGGCAGGTCATTATCGCGCTGTGATTGGCTCAGAAGGTCGAGCGGGGCGGGCTCATGTTCAGAACTTCGGATTCAAATCAACATGATGGAGGGAGATGAATCCGTGTATCTACGGACCATTTGTTTTTCTTTATTGTTTTTGCCCTTTTGCTTTTTACCTTACTAAATGGTCTAATGGTCATTGGAGCGAGGGGGGAGGGGGAGCCGCGAAACTCGCGGAAGTGATTTCAAAACAAAAAGCACTCGTTTGCTTGGAATGGTGATATTATAAACAAGGGGAAACTAGGGGAATTTAGCGATCACAAAGAAAACGGCCAAGACACACATTGAGCCCAGAAAATGAATGTTATTTGAATGAATGTTATACAGCGGTTCTGCACTGCGGTCACCTCAGCCGTCTCGAGTTTTTTTTTCAAATCGGCAGCTCTTTTTTCCCCTGCTATATTTGATGATCGATACAAATATTTGTTACCACAAGTTCTCAATAAAAGTGACACTGTTGGACTCGGTACTACTTGGACTACTACCACAAGTACAATCAAGTAGCCTACTTTTACTGTGTACTTTTTTGAGTAATCCTTTGTCAAACTCCACCCATGAGTACAAAACATCATTTTATCTTTCATCAAAGAGGGCAGAAAACATGCATTATTGTACTCTGGAGGGGAGTTTGACAGAGTATTACTCAAATAGTACACAGTAAAAGTACTTCATTGTATTTGTGGTAGTTTAACAAGTACTGTACCAACTTTATTAAGAACTTATGGCTAAAAATCATTTGATCCCTCGTCAAATATAGCATAAGCTCTTGTACTACCGTCAGCGCCGCTTCTCTGCGATTACCGTAAAGACGCTATTAATCGCGCACTCAAAAATGAAGAGCTGCTCATTTGACCAAACAAATGCGAGAGACGGCTGAGTTGACCGCAGTCAATATCATTAAGAACTAATGGTAAAATTGTCTTTTTATCATTCATCAAAGATAGCAGAAAACATGCATTATGTAGGCTACTATGGAGGGGACTTTGACAGAGGATTACTCATAAAGTACACAGTAGAAGTAATTCATTTTATTTTTGGGAGCAGTCAAACTAGTACCGAGTCCAACAGTGTCACTTTTATTAAGAACTTGTGGTAACAAATATTTGTATCGATCATCAAATATAGCAGGGAAAGAGCTGCTGATTTAAAAAAAAAAACTCGAGAGACGGCTGTGTGACCGCAGTGCAGAACCGCTGTATAGTTTAAATCTCCTAACAATGTTGTCCATTTTAGACACAGGCTTATTATATTTACAGCCCTTAATAACGTTCATTTTCTGGGCTCAATGTGTGTCTTGGCCGTTTTCGTTGTGATCGCTAAATTCCCCTAGTTCCCCCTTGTTTATAATATCACCGTTCCAAGCAAACGAGTGCTTTTTGTTTTGAAATCACTTCCGCGAGTTTCGCGGCGCCCCCCTCCCCCCCCCCCCCCTCGCTCCAATGACCATTAGACCATTTAGTAAGGTAAAAAGCAAAAGGGCAAACACGCCTCTCAGACGCTCTTCCGTTTACTTTTTTAATAAATAAAAACAAATGGTCCGTAGATACACGGATTCATCTCCCTCCATCATGTTGATTTGAATCTGAAGTTCTGAACATGAGCCCGCCCCGCTCGACCTTCTGAGCCAATCACAGAGCGATAATGACCTGCCTTCCGTTTCAACCATACTCCTTCCGTTTCCACTATACTTTCTCTCACACATACATACATTCTTCTCTTGCATACACATATTGTCTTCATACATACATACATTCTTCACTTGCATACATATATTGTCTTCATACATGCATATATTATTTATAATATTAAATGTAAACATTGAATGAATGTGCATGAGAGCAAAATGTATAAATATGAGCATTAAAATATATGAATATGAGAACAAAATGCATGAATGTGTGAGTGACAATATATGAATGTGTGCATTGAAATATGATAATATGAGAGCAAAATGTATGAATGTGTGAGTGTAAATATATACGTGTGTGAGAGTGAAAATGTATGTGTGTGAAAGGAGAATATATGTGTGTAAGAGTGAAAATATATGTATGTAAAAGGAGAATATATGTTTATAAGAGTGAAAATATATGTATGTAAAAGGAGAATGTATGTGTGTAAGAGTGAAAATATATGTATGTAAAAGGAGAATATATGTGTGTAAGAGTGAAGATATATATATGTATAAGGAGAATGTATGTGTGTAAGAGTGAAGATATATGTATGTAAAAGGAGAATATATCTATGTAAAAGGAGAATATATGTGTGTGAGAGTGAAAATGTATGTATGTATAAGGAGAATGTATGTGCATGAGAGGACCAGTATGAATTACGGCCTGTACGGCCCCTCATAGTTCACCTCTGTGTGTGTGTTCTGTGTTCACCTCTGCATGTGTGTTCTGTGTTCACCTCTGTGTGTGTGTTCTGTGTTCACCTCAGTGTGTGTGTTCTGTGTTCACCTCTGCATGTGTGTTCTGTGTTCACCTCTGCATGTGTGTTCTGTGTTCACCTCTGCACGTGTGTTCTGTGTTCACCTCTGTGTGTGTGTTCTGTGCCGTGTGTCTGGCAAATAAAGTCAAGAGCCCCTCAAAAGTTACGGTTTATTTCATTTTAAGGATGAGCACCAAGCAACATCTCCAGGTGCTCCTTTGAGAACCAGGGCAAGAAAGTTATGTGCACCCCTGTATATATATATATATTTTTATTTTTTTCTTTCACAGCCAAACATAACAGTATCTTAGGATACTAAGAGAAACACACAAAAAAAAAAACTTATTTCCCACTTGACGGTTAACGGAAAGAAACAAAACAACACCAACACATCACATGTATAAGGAAAAGAAAAGTGCAACACCCTCATCTGAGTCCTGCTGGAGAAGAAGGTGGAAAGCGACGCATGATGATAATAATAACAATAACAACGATAACAATGGCAATGGGACCCGCAAATACAGAGGAGACATCACAGAGTAGACATCAAAAACATGAAGGACCAGAGTACATAGACTTATTCACATTCTGCTTCATATAGTCCCATCTTTCTTAATTTGTACAACTTCTTTAACTGAAAAATACAAATACAATTCTTTAGATCCTTGTGTTGAGAATTCCACAATTGTACACCAACTACCGAAATACACATTTGTTTAAGAGTAGTCCTTGCATATGGATGCTTAAAATGTAATTTCCTTCTGTGGTCTTCCTTGTCTGATCCAAACACAAACAACTGTTGTAAATATGCTGGTAACATTCTGCTTTGTGCATTACTGATAATGTCTGCAGCTCAGCTATGTCTTTGAGTTTCAAGAGTCCTGACTTAAAAACCAGTCTGTTGGTGTGTTCTCTTGAGTCAGCTTTATGAATTATTCTTACTGCCCTTTTCTGTAATATTGACAATGGCTTTATGTTGCTCATATACGTGTTGCCCCACACTTCTATACAATAAATGAAAAATGGCAAAATGAGTGAACAGTACAACATCCTCAATGCCTTGTAATCTAGCAAATACTTTGCCTTGTTTAGAACAGAAATATTCCTAGACACTTTGGTTTTAACATGTGCTATGTGTGATTTCCATGTCAGGTTTTCATCAGCGTCACACCTAAGAACCTAAGAACCTAAGAACCTAAGAATCTAAGAACCTAAGAACCTAAGAACCTAAGAACCTAAGAACCTAAGAATCTAAGAACCTAAGAACCTAAGAACCTAAGAACCTAAGAACCTAAGAATCTAAGAACCTAAGAACCTAAGAACCTAAGAATCTAAGAACCTAAGAACCTAAGAATCGAAATTCAGAAACCCTTTCAATAAAAACTCCATCAATGGACAGTGAAATGTTTTCATCTTTTTTTCTATTAGCAAAAACCATAAACTTAGTTTTATTCAAATTTAGGGTTAACTTATTTTCATCAAACCATCTTTTAAGTTTGACCATTTCATGTCCAATACACTTTGCTAAAATGTTTAAGTCATCTCCTGAACAAAATAAATTTGTGTCGTCTGCAAACAACACAAATTGCAATAATGTTGACGTTTCACATGTCATTGATGTACAAAATAAAAAGTTTAGGCCCTAAAACCGAGCCCTGCGGGACACCACATTCTATGTTCATACACTCCGATGTACTATCAGCAAATTCTGCATATTGTTGTCTGTTATCTAAATAACTTTTTAACCAATCTAGAACTACTCCTCTCATTTCGAAATGAATAGGTAATGGTCTATGGTGTCAAATGCCTTTTTTAAGTCAATAAATACACCTATTGTGTATTTCTTTCTTTCTATAGCTGTTGTAATTTCTTCTGTTATTTTCATTAAAGCTAAAGCTGATTTTTCCTAAATCCATACTGACTCTCACTCAATAACTCATTTTTTTCAATAAAATTATCAAATTTTTGGACAAACAATTTCTCAAGGACCTTTGAAAATTGTGAAAGCAAGGACACTGGTCTGTAGTTGGTAAATTGGCTTTTGTCCCCTGTTTTAAAAAGTGGGATAACTTTAGCTATTTTCATGCTATCTGGAAAAATACCTGTCTGAAGTGAAAGATTAAAGATGTAGCTTAGCGGTTTAATTATGCAGTCAATAGTCGTTTTCACTATTGTCATGTCGATCCCATCACTATCTGTCCAAGTCTTATTTTTGCATTTGTCTAGAATGGATCTAATTTCCATCGATCCATCCATCTTCTTCCGCTTATCCGTGGTCGGGTCGCGGGGGTAGCAGTTCCAGCAGAGAGCCCCAAACTTCCTTTTCCCTGGCGACATCAACCAGCTCTGACTGGGGGATCCCAAGGCGCTCCCAGGCCAGCGAAGAGATATAATCCCTCCACCTGGTCCTAGGTCTACCCCTTGGTCTCTTCCCAGCTGGACGTGCCTGGAACACCTCCCTAGGGTGGCGCCCAGGTGGCATCCTAACTAGGTGCCCGAACCACCTCAACTGGCTCCTTTCGACGCGAAGGAGGAGCGGCTCAACTCCGAGTCCCTCCCTGATGACCGAACTTCTCCCCTTATCCCTAAGGGAGACGCCAGCCACCCTGCGGAGAAAACCCATCTCGGCCGCTTGTATCCGCGATCTCGTTCTTTCGGTAATTTCAATTTCGTTTATCTCTCCCAGAAACATTGACTGCAACACTTTACTTCCCCCAATGCCGCCATCCTCTTTTTGCCCATCGTGTTGTTTTGGAAGAGTCTTTGCCAGATTAGGTCCGACATTTACAAAAAAAGAGTTGAATTCATGAACCACTTCATTCATGTTTTTTACAACCTTATTTTTGTCATCAATGAAGTGACTGGGCTGGGCAGTGGATACAGATTTATTTCCAATAACATTATTTAAGATTTTCCATGTGCCCTTGATATCATTTTTCTTTTCTTTTAACATATTATTATAATATTCTCTTTTTGCTTGTCTCATAACTGTCAACTTATTTTTATATGCCTTGTATTGCTTTTCAATTGCCTTTGTCCTACATTTTATGAAGTCTTTATAAAGGTTATTTTTCTTCTTGCAAGCATTTTGTAAGCCTTTGGTTATCCAAGGCCTTTGATGATAAGTACCTTTATATGTACGGAGTACAGTGGGACAATGTTTGTCAAACAGTGATATGTAGATTTTTAGGAAGGACTCATATGCAGCATTTACATCTTCTCCATAAACCCCTCTCCATTCTTCCTTTAAGAGGTCACTCCTAAATGTGTCTTTTGCTTCAGCAGTCCTTACCCTGACATATCTACTGCGAGTCTCTTCCTTCTTTTTCTTTAATTGCCAATCATATGCTACAAATACAGGTAAATGGTCGCTTATGTCATTTATTATTAGCCCACTCTTAGCACTGACATGACATTTGTAAAGATATTGTCGATCAATGTTGCACAAGTTGATGTTATTCTACTGGGCTTAGTGATTAGGGGATAAAGCCCCCTGCTGTACAATGCATCCAGGAAATCAGAAGTTGTTTTGTGTTTAGATACATTTAGAAGGTCGATGTTAAAATCCCCACAAATAATACATGTTTTATTTTCATTTAGGCCATCCAGTAATACTCCTAAACTACCTCTAAAAAGCTCTACATTTGATCCTGGTGCTCTATATGCACAAGTCACAACAACATTTCTCTTCCTTTCCATTTCAATTTCTATAGTTAGAATAACTAATAATTCAGTATGAAACCTCCTCTAATTGTTCCTTAAAGGTCACCTATCATGCTATTTTTAGGCAACAGCATAGGTCTCAGATATATAATAATATATAAATAACACGTCTATGAAGTGTTGAAAAATATGAGCCATTCTAGCCATGCCTCATATCCCTCTATTTCACTTCCTGTTTCAAAAGTGCTGATTTGGGGAATAAAGCTTTAAAAAATGTTTTTATAAAAAAGAGGGGCGGAGCTTATGCCTGCTCATGCGGGAGATTCTACCGGCAGATACTGCCGTGATGAAACGCCATATCATGGATTATCAAGGATTCTCTCTGAAACAGTATGGAGCTCAAAGGCTTTCTCTCTTGCCGGTTATACCACAAGGTGAGTTCCTTTTTACTTCCTGCTTCTTCACACACATGCTCTCCAGTACAGGTTAGCTCTGAGTGTTAGCGATGCTAATGTAAACACCGACCATATTACGTCCAAAACAGTCGGGCATTGTTTCCGATAGCAACTTTCTGATTGGGCCGTGGGTCCACATTTCAGATATTACGTCATATCGGACTCAAATCTGGATCAGCTCCGTTGTTCCCCGTTTTTAGAGGTTTGGGTACGGAGGAAAAGAGAGAGGGTTTTATTTTCTGACGCTGCGTGAGTTCCCCGACACACCGGGGACACGTGTTGATGTAGAGAAGACATCACAAAGGGCATTTTGCCTTTTTAATTGACTCAGACTGGATCACACACACAAGGTAAATACCATTTTAATATCTTCCAATCAGAAAACACAGGAAACCACAGCAGTGCATACAGGAAGTAGAATTAAACTCGTCTCTGCAACTTCCTGTTCCCGTCACATTTTGGTCCTTATCATCATCATTATGCTTATAATCATCATGAACAACATTTCCTCCAACATCTTAAAATCACATTTCAATTGTTTTATATCATAATTGTTTAACAGTGTTTTTGTACATGTGTGCTTTATGTCTGACATATTCCCCGACAAAATGCACAAAATATTTAGCGTAATAATCAAAAATAATACTGATTAGCTTTTTCACATCATCAACAAACGTTACCGTTTTCAACCGTCATCGTTAGATTATCGTCCTGATCGTAAGACCAATCATTTTAATTATCATCGTTTTAAATCACCATGACCACCAGCGCTGCTGCTGTTACCTTCGTCCTCATCATCGTCATCACACACACTCACACACAGACACACCACTGGACACACAGTGTATAGAAGCAGGCAGGCCCATTAATTCATATATGGCTCAATTATTAACACCAAAGCCAAGTCTAAGAGGTTCAACGCACGAGACCTTTTCAAAAGTTCAGTTTTATTCATTTCTATTCCTTTGTTCCTCTAAATACTCTGCAAAGATCTATCTGGACTTTGGAGTTGGACCCCGAGAGAAGTCTATTTTTTGTTGTACTGTTCATCGTTTCAAAGAATCCACGGTAAGTTCAGTCCAACGTTAGAATCCGTTACACCTCAGATGTAGAAGGTGATGAAGATATCCAAACGTTTTCACCCTGCAGAATCCATTTTACTCTTTTAACTTTAAGTGCTGATCTGTGGCATCTATCGCACCGCAAAATCCCCATTTTCCATCTCGCCAAAGAATCCGTAGTATCATTTCTTCAATCGGGAAACAGCGTTGTCCATTGAATTCTCCATCAGAACGAGAATTCAAAGTCACGATAGGTTCGTCAGGCTTTGCATTTCCAATATCAATCACTCGATACGACAAAATCCATTGCTCTTCAGAATCAGTTATCTTTTAAAACCCTGTCCTTCGTCCTAAGCCGTAAAGTCCACTGAGGTTCGGCTTGAATTCTTTACCCTATGAACACTTTCATTTAAAACATCCTCTGAATACAAAGACACTTAAACCAGATCTCAACTGTCTTGTCTTTCCTCCACTAACTTCTTTGACAACATTAAAGGATTGAAAGCTAGCCGTTGAGTTTGTGTTCAGCAACTTGAGGCCGATGTGCTTCGTCCAACATGGTTTTGTGCTTTTGTAGTTTCTATTTGGTCATCTCCAAAAGTTGCAGTCAGTCGGTATCTGTCAGTTCTGACCTTCTTCAGGTTTCCACACTAAGATCCTCTGCTCATTCTCTGTCATTTTTTTAAATCCATTTAGTCCCTCTTAGGACTTTCTGTCAGGTTTTACAAATTCACTGAATAATGAACAAGTTCTTTGGCTGACAGATCTCAGACGGGTTGGGTTTGGGCAACATTTTTAAAACGTTCCCTATTGGTTTTTAGTGCCATGAACTCCCTTTCTTTTGTCTTAATTGCAGATGTAAAATATGTACTTTCTAGGGACATTAATTACGTCGTAAAATGGGGACTTTAGAGTCTAGAGAACAAACCGTTTTGGCTACATTTACATAATTCAGGGATTTGTAAGTGCTAGAAAACATTTGAATGTCAGCAGAAATATGATGTTTGACACTTTTCGGGGAATATAAATGGACTACAAAATGTACAACTTTAAAAGAAAGAGCCATTTCTGACACGCAGCAGAAAGTAAACTGGAAATCCCACAAAAAGAAAATGGATTTCCAGTTTTTTTAGATCGAACTTCAGCACATTTCTAATTAATGTCAGGTTTGTTTTTCATTACACAGTTCCTACATCCCATTAAGCTTATATGTGAGAACCCTTGATTGCTTATTTTCAATTTAACCTTTTTTAATTGCACCCCTAACCCATCCCTGCTGCGTTCTCTGTGAGCGTTTACACTCAAAGTACATTTTAGAAGCAACAAAGCTAACCAAACCTGCTGATATTTTACAAACGAGGGTGCTGAGAAAAACCCCAAAGCTGCTCTTTAAATTAAAGATAAAGCAGTTTGGATGTTGCCGGGGAGTTAATGAGCCTAGATGAGTCCGCTGAGAGCTGTGATCAGAGGACACAGAGTCCATGTTGCGCTAATTACATCTTTGTTCAGTGATCGACATGCGGCTGACGGCTGCTGCTTAATCTGCCTTTTAATGTCCGTCGGGTTAATGTGGCGCACACTGGAAGGATCTCTGCCGTCAGGTCTCTGGTTAGTGATGAATCTGGATTAGAGCCAACATGAGCAGAACAAATACAAGCTACATCTTTAGTTAACCAATTTAAAGGTCCCCTAGTATACTGTTTTTCAGGTCTCAGATATATACAGAGCCTGTCTCTGATTGTCTGAAACACCAAACAGATCATTGCAGCATTACCCATAATCCCCTCTGTTTCAGCCCTGTTTCCAAAGTGCTGATTCTCTGTCTGTTACTTTAGATGAAAATAAGGAGCCCCTCCCCACGCCCCTCTGACGGCCCGTCCACACAGCGGCGTGCGTTGAAGCTTGCCGGTGGGCGTGTCTGAAACTCGACCAACAACCAATCACATGAATCTCCCGCCCCTGACACACAAGCAGCGGTTTGATTGGCTAGAGCTTGTACTGGCATATGATTCGATTGGCTGACGCTTCTGCCGAGGCTCCAAAAGTTGAACATTGCTGAACTTTTGCAGCGAGCCACGCCAGCAAAGCTCCGCTTCGCTTCCCACAATGCAGTTCGGCGAAAAGTGACGTCACCCCATTCAAAGTGAATGGTGAAGCTTTCAACGCACGCCGCTGTGTGGACGGGCCGTGAGAGAGATTTGGTTACAAAGAACACAATGGTGCTCTTGGAGGAGATTCAGGTGATAAGGTGGGGGGGGGGGGGGGTTAAGAACAAAACATCGTTTCCCTGGTCTATTTGGGCTGATTTCAGGACAATTTCAACATTGGTTTCACCTAAAAAAAAATCTAACTTCATGTAAGTTTGCATTACATACTTCTAACCTTCATGTATGTCAAGATGGTTTGCGTTTTAAGTCAATATTAACCCTAATTTTAAGTCAACTACTGCTATCCAGTTTGGCAAACTTTGAAGAGTTTTCTTATCATATTTGTTATGTAATGGCAATTTTGGGTTTTGCATTCAAAGTTTGTTGTGTTAGGGTCTTTAAAATGTGTTATAGTTTCAGCGTAGGGTTCATATACGGCCCTGTTTGATTTGTAGTATTACAAGTCTGTTAAACTGTTCGTCAAATAGTCAGTTTTGTTTTAAATTCAGGACTTTCAGTTGTTAGTCTGACAGCAGATTCCTCTCTCTTTGTCCCACTTAAGTCTTGGGGGTGTTTGAAGGCTAATTTGATAGCTAGCAATTACTGAATCAGTGACTGCTAACTAGCTAGCAGCTTTGAAAAATGACATCTGAAATAAAACTTTTCTTTAAAACAAAACCAGCTGAACAACCAGTCAAGTTGATGTCTGTTCGTCCAGTTTTTCTATCCGACCGAGTCGTCTGTAAGCTAGTTGTGTGCTAACAGGAAGTTAGCAGTCACTTCACTCTAGCTAGCAGGTGAAACGTTAGCCGAGGTTAGAGTTGGGCTGATTTCAGGACTATGTCAACGTTGGTTCACCTAAAAAAAAAACTTCTAACTTCATCCATTGCTATCAACTATTCCTATCCAGTTTGGCCAATTTTAAAGAGTTTTCTTATCGTATTTGTTGTGTATTGGCAATTTAGGGTCTTTCAAACGTGTTTATATTTAAACGTAGGGTATACTGCAATGTTTGATTTGTAATATTAAAAGTTTGTTAAACTGCCGGTTTAGGTTTAAATTCAGGACGTTGTTGTTGTTAGTCTGACAGCAGATTCCTCTCTCTTTGTCCTTGGGGGGTTTGAAGGCTAATTTGATAGCTAGCGATGACTGAATCAGTGACTGCTAACTAGCTAGCAGCTTTGAAAAATGACATCTGAAATAAAACCTTTGCAAACCAGTTTCTTAAAAACAGAACAGCCAGTCAAGTCCATGTCTCTCTTCGTCTCTTCGTCCAGTTTTTCTATCCGACTGCCTCGTCTGTAAGCTAGCAGTGTGCTAACAGGAAGCTAGCAGTCGCTTCACTCTAGCTAGCCGGTGAAGCGTTAGCCAATGTTAGAGTTGGGAGATTTGCGAAGCCACTGGAAGAAGTGCCGTCTGTGAGGCGGTGCCAGCGGACGTTTCCCTCCACGATCTCCAGAGAACGAGGCATCGCAGGCCCCGCCCCCAGGTCATTGGCCTGGATGAACTCCTTCAACTGAGGAGAGGAAGAGAGGAAGAGAGGAGAGGAAGAGAGGAGAGGAAGAGAGGATAGGAAGAGAGGAAGAGAGAGAAGATAGGAAGAGAGAGGAGATTAAGAGAGGAGAGGAGATGAAGAGAGGATAGGAAAAGAGGAGAGGAAGAGAGGGAGATAATGGAGGGAAGGAGAGGAAAAAGAAACGAGGAAGGAAGGAAAAGGAGATGACAGAAAAGTTATTAGAACACCAGAAAAAAAATAGTGAAGCTACCACAAGCCGCATTATGATAGAGTTTGAGGAAACTAACAAACCATTGAATTAGGTTTTAAAAGTATTGTGTCTTAAAATTGTTGTTTTTTCCTCAACGTCACCAAAAATGTCGCCACAAAGATGCACAGTTAGAAAGTCTTCAAAATGAACAAAAACAATGGCCTGTTGCTGAATTACAACCCGGATATAGACACACTTTGTGGTAGACTTTTAACTACACAAGGTCGGTTTTAGAAAGCAATCATTGAGTTCAAGAGTCTGTGCCATACGATGTATGTTGCTTTTCAGACTGGGACAAGAAAGCAGCGGAGAAGTAACGGGGCAGAAACCCTCCTTTTTACGCAGCGGTCCAGACATAGACATCAAACTGCGACACATATTCAGTGTGCGGTTCCTTTAGCATTAGGGCAGGGATATCTAGATACTTTCCAAGCTTTGACATCATGAATTGTGCTACTTTTAAAGCAAGCAACGATGTTTTCAAATCAAAAAGGTCCGCAAAAACGCTATCGACCAATCAGATTGCTTGATTTGACTTGTCCGTTTTATAAATATATTTACATTTAGTCCGTTACGAAACAAACTTACAAAGCTTAAGATGGAAACATTTAAGATTAACTTCGACCTCCGGGGGGGTCTTACTATGGAGGAGTGGATTGAGCAGTGCCTATCTCCAGAAAAAAAGCACCTAAACGACGACATGCAGAGCTCCGTGAAGAGCAGGTAGACCAACTGGGAAAGTACCACCATTCAAAAGCTTTCTGATGCGGGTCTTGAAACAAAGCAGAGACATGATGACAGTTAGTGGCTACAGGTGCGAAAGCTCTCTCCAGAGCTACTGGAAGCCCAATCTCGGGGACCGGAGAAAGTGGAGCAATATTCTCGCCACGCCAAGCAACAGCCAGAACAACCTCAACCTATCCAAGTAACCACGTAAACCATGCTGCTGATGCTGGACAGGTTTTCAGTGGGTGCACAATAAACGGCAACATACAAATGAATGTAAATAAATAGCCAAATAATGGATCAACGCTCTCTGTCTAATATGTTCGCTAGCTGTTAGTGTTGTTGCATAGCAACCACCTCGCACTATGTTTCGTGCAGAAGGCAACGGAGGGACTATTTTATTTTTAACATCATTATTTACTAATAAAAACTATTTAAATTAGAGTGTGTATTTTTCTTTCATATTGCCACACTTGGTAACCGTTTTATAAAAGCAATAGCTCACTTCAGGCCGTGGTATATGCTCATTATATCACGGCCTGTCGTGAGCTATTGCTTAAATATATCTTATTCTATCTGAGTGTTGCCACATTTTGAGACAGCTAGCAGTTCCAAAACTAATAGTTTCTTGAAGTTTTATTAACTTTTCTTTAAATGGCAATTAAAGAGAATGCGAGCTATGAAAGATGAACTGTGTTTTAAAAGAGAGGTTCGACTCTAAAGAGGAACTTTGTTTTAAAGGGTCATAATGAGAGTGGAGCTATCAAAGCGAGACTTGCTGAAAGGACGCTAATTGAAGGGAGAGTTTGTAAGAAGTGAAGTTTTACAGAGATACTTCTTTTGTCGTAGGAGGAGCGTTGAGCTCTTTAAGGACGAGCATGAATGTGATTTTCAAAGTAAAGAGGAGGAAACTTGTCCAGAGTTTGACGGATTCACTGGAGCACATGTTCATATCGTTAGCGCTGCACTTCTCTGCTCTCTCTCTCCACTCCTTTATCTATTCCTTCTTCCTGCCATCTTCTCCTCTATAATACACTTTAAGTTTCTTTCCCTTGGTGACTCAACCATTTGTCAAATTTGTTTTGCAGTAAATCTTTTTCCCTTTCATTTTGGACGAAAATTGAAATAAAAAAAAGGTACAATATTCATTTCATTTCAGGCAGGTTTTTAGGACACACACACACACACACACACACACACACACACACACACACACACACACACACACACACACACACACACACACACACACACACACACACACACACACACACACACACACACACACACACACACACACACACACACACACACACACACACACACTCGTTGTTACCATACCAATAGGAGAGGAATAAATCACGAACAAAATAAATAAAATGAAGAGACATATTTTTATCTCCAAAGCTTCACACTCTCCTTCTGCTTTCATTTGATTAATAATTTCTTCTTCTGGTGAAGCATCGAGGGAGTTTTAAGACACTTTAAACAAATAGGAACAAATATGTGGCGTAGATATTTCGGCTTGATTCTCTCTGAATAATCATTAACAGATTTGGACATCTTAGCCTCTAAAACATTAAACATCTAAACATTGTGTTACATTAATGCACACAATGGTTTACAATATCTTGTTTTTCACTACATATTTTATTCCAATGTTATTTCTACGATTTCAACCAAATTCATATTCATGTAAATATTGCTATATTTTGTAATGTTTTAAAATATTTTTCAATGTTTTTATAGTTTTCTTAAAGGTCCCATGTCATGCTGTTCTGGTTATCACCCGTCCCCTTGTGTGTTATGAAGGTTCTTCTGCATGTGAACGGTCTGCAGAGTCACAAACCCTCAAAGTGCACCCTGTAGCGAGTAAAGCTTTAACACAGAGAAGACCTGTCTGTGCTGCCCCAGAACGCCTCGTTGGACATTTCTCTTTTTCCATTGATTCTTCCGGGAACCAAGTGACGTAACGACGATCCCGCCGTGGATTGGTCAAAATGGACCAATCCGTGGAGCCGTTACGTTAAGTCCGTGGATTGGTCCAAATTGACCAATCCAGCGGACTTCCTCACACTCAATCTTTTCTCAGCTGCAGCTCCGCCGATTTCTCCTCCCTAAGATGGCGGGACGCGGCGAGTGTTCGTGCTGGGTTTCGCTGTCTCGCAGACGGATTTGTTTTTGTTGCCTTCACCCAAATCCTTTCTTTGAGCTTTGCAGGCATGACTTTTACAGCAGTGAATAATTCTATACAAAATGTGTTTACTGTACATTTTAAAACCACATTCAATCAGATGGGTTTATTACACAATGCCTCAAAATCAATCTAGAAACATCTCGAAGACGATTATCGAAATGGGTGAAACCTGAGGGTCTGAATCTCATGTCAATGTGATATTTCTAAAACATTTCCATCAAATAATATCCTGTTTTTGCTTTCTTGTTGTGGGTTATTGAGTGTAGATTGATGAGGGAAATACGTGTGTTACCTAACCAACAAGAGGGTTTAGGGTTATTTTATGGTTCGGTTTTCTTATCTGTCGGCAGGATAACGTAAGAACACCTTGTTTAATTTTCATGGAACTTGGTGGAGGGGTGCGGCATAAGAAAAGGCAGAACCCATTCGAATTTGGAGTAGATCGGAAACACAATGACGGAAATACGGATCATTTTACACTTTCATAAACAATACGTGATAGTTTGTGAAAAGTCTACATCGTCCAAACTCCCTTCTAGTCCCGTTGTGGTAACTGTGAAGCTCGTTAGGGTTATTGTGTTTGCAATTGGTCCAAATTACCTGTAAATATGACTTTAATGATATGTATTTGTTTGTATTTACCTCATTAAGTTCTTTCTCGGTGTTCAGGAACTCTGTGACTCCACCGATGAGCTTCGAGTTCATGAACAACGCTTCACCATAACTGAACAGAGACACCAAGAAAAGACAGTTATTAGTCCCATTTCTCCAAAGTTGTACAAGTATTTTGAGTCTTTGAGTGAGGGATCGACCCACCGTGCGTTGAGGATGTCCCACTTTTCTCTGAAATACTTCCAGGCGAGGTTTCGACCCTGCGGGTTTCTACCCACGTGGATGATGACGTCGATCACATCCTGCTCCGGGACGAGGTCAGAGGTCAGAGAGAGGTTCAGTAATCTGGAGAGACAAAGAGGCAAAAAGGAGCTCATTGAGAGTTTAAACAGTATCTATCTATCCATCCATCCATCCATCCATCCATCCATCCATCCATCCATCCATCCACCTACCTACCTACCTACCTACCTACCTACCTACCTACCTACCTACCTACCTACCTACCTACCTACCTACCCATCTATCTATCCATCCATCTATCTATAGTATTTTACATTAATGATGTGACCGTCTATGTTTCCTGTAGATATCCAATTGTTCTTTTTACTGCACTGTTAGTGTACAGTTTAATTATTATTATGCTGCTGTGTTTATTGTATTTTTGTAACTCTGGCACAACAGTTTCCTTCGGGATGAATAAAGTCTTATCTTATCTCTTATGTCATCAGGAGCAACTTGGGGTTAAATATCTTGACTGCAGCGGCTTTGATCAAACCGTCCAAATCTACTTTTTCCTTTCAATCATTTGGATCAGTTGCACACCTTCCTGTCTAGGAGTTAAATGTACCTTAAAAATGTCTTCCTTCCTAATGTTTTTTTTTAGGGGGCGACGTTCCCAGTGGCAACAGAGGAACAGAAAGCTCTCTCTGATTCGACACGGAGCGACCCGGGTGGAAATTGACATTTTGTAGTTTGTGTTTTGTTGTTGCCTGAGTGTAACCCAGAACCAATGCTCTGAGACGGAGACAACACACACCTGAGATACTCAGAGTGTGTGTGAGGGATTGAGGGGATTTACAGAAACCTGAACTGCCTCTCTGATTGCAGAACAGTTTACCTTGTGGTTTGTCCAAGGTTTAACTGTAAAATTATAAAATGCTATGACTTTAATTGCCATTTCTTGCCATTATCTGTTTGCTTTAACCCATTTTTCTTAATATACCCACATAACTATTGATTATTTATCGTAATTCACTTTACAAAAGCAACCCTAAAATATCGTCACCATCAATATTGAGGTATTAGCTGTAAAATATCAAGGTATATGATATTCCTTATATCACCCTGCCCATAAAATAACTAACTATTAACAATATAACTTCTGTTTCGCTGATATTCGCCAATTTAGAGTCAACTCTAACAGATTCATTAACCTGATCTGATAATAGATGTGTATTTTGGGGTATTGACTCTGACCCTGGGCTCGATGGTCCACTGTTTGAAAACTTGTCTCTTTCGACTCCACTTCGAGCGATAGAATTACTAACAAAGCACTTATATACTAACAAAGGACTGGCTTATCTAAAGCCAGTTGAGTAGCACTTTTCTCTATGAAACCTGATGTACTTATATGATTCTGTTTTCTTCAAGCTTGTGTCTTCCTGGTCGAATGTACTTATTGTAAGTTGCTTTGGATAAAAGCGTCAGCTAAATGCAATGTAATGTAATGTTTGGTAGACGTGTAAAAACATGAATCTAAGTTTCCAAAGTGTTTTTAAAGACGTGAGACTGAGCCAGACACAGTGATGTTCACTCAGCCAAGAGTGTGTTCAGTTCAGTTCAGTTCCCCTTCGTCTTGCTTTACCTTCTGTTTCCATTTGTCTGTCATCACTCTGTTTGTGTGTGTGTGTGTCAGTGTGTATGAGTGTCTGTGTGTGAGTGTGTTGTTTTGTAGCCGCTGTCTTTTCATTAAACCACCAAATCACTTTTCTGTCTCTCTTCCCACAATCCCTCTGTGCTGAAACCATTTCCTGTGTGCCCAATCATTGTGTTTCTTTTGTGTGTGTGTGTGTGTGTGTGTGTGTGTGTGTGTGTGTGTGTGTGTGTGTGTGTGTGTAAGTGTGTGTGTGTGTGTGTGTGTGTGTGTGTGTGTAATAGCTGCTATCTGAACATGCAGTACTACCTCTCTAATTGCAGAACAGTTTACCTTGGCTGAAAATCCATACCTGTGTGAAATGCATTGTTGCAATTTCTTTCAAAAGTTAGCTCCAGATCAAAAACAGTGCTGTCAAACACACTCCAAACACACAAAGAAAATACAAAAAAAGGAAGTTTAAAGTAAACTTTTCATTGCAGTATTCACTTAATATGCATCCATTTCCCTTAGCAATCGTGACGTGAAGTCATGTGACCGAGCTGTAGTTCCTTTATAGCCCAACATTAGCCGCCTTTAGCTTAGCGGTGGTGACGTGAAGTCATGTGACCGTGCTGTAGTTCCTTTATAGCCCAACATTAGCCACCTTTAGCTTAGCGGTGGTGACGTGAAGTCATGTGACCGTGCTGTCGTTCCTTTATAGCCCAACATTAGCCACCTTTAGCTTAGCGGTGGTGACGTGAAGTCATGTGACCGTGCTGTCGTTCCTTTATAGCCCAACATTAGCCACCTTTAGCTTAGCGGTGGTGACGTGAAGTCATGTGACCGTGCTGTAGTTCCTTTATAGCCCAACATTAGCCACCTTTAGCATAGCGGTGGTGACGTGAAGTCATGTGACCGTGCTGTAGTTCCTTTATAGCACAACATTAGCCACCTTTAGCTTAGCGGTGGTGACGTGAAGTCATGTGACCGTGCTGTAGTTCCTTTATAGCCCAACATTAGCCTCCTTTAGCTTAGCGGTGGTGACGTGAAGTGGCCGAGCTGTAGTTCCAACCCAGTCTCACGGCATTTCGTGTTATAGTCACAAAATTAATTTAATCTATTGATTCGTGTTCACCAACACGATTTTCACATTTTTTTCGTGTCACACAGAACGATTTTAAAAGCAATGTATTTCTATTGGTAGCATGTTTCGTGCCTGCCCCACGTCTTTTTGTCCGGTTGGGTCTTGGAATACCAGAAGCTGTGTCGTTCATGGAAACATGTTCTTACTCAATATCTTACCCTAAGCCTAACCCTATCCCTTTTATTTTAAATTGTATAATGTCGGAGTTTTTTTGCCGTCCGTGAGGAAAAGAAATGGCTCAGAGCCTCAGAAAACTGAAATCAGTATTTTTTGTCATCTTTTTTTCCTTCTAATTTGGAGTGACGTGCGGTGAGGTTCGTGGCTGGTGAGGCACTGACTCTTTCAGAGTCACATTTACAAATATTATATTTTTACCTTAATCGAAATATTCGGTTATTTTCAAAAGCTTTTTTAGTCTGATGCTTCGATTCATTTGAAACAGACCGTTCAACAAAAGGATACCCAACATCTAAATATTGGATTGTTCTCTCTTAGTAAGATCCCATTTTCATTACAATGGTGGTCTTACCTTGACTTGAAGATGAAGTCCATGCTATCTAGTGATGTTACGTATTGCGCCGAGGCTTCGGAGCGTGTGTCGAGTAATCCCCGAAGCTTTTTGTGAAGCATGTATCGAGGCTTGTATCGTTTTGGGCCAGTGACGTCATCGATGACAAACGAAGCCTCGCTGCCTGTCGATACCACGTGACTGCTTCAGGAAGCGATTCAGATCGGTTGAACCACAACGCTCATATTACCCATGGATGTATAATTAGAACCATATTACCCCTCCTGTACCCGGGCCCGGTGACACGATGGAATCAAGAGAGCTCAGACCCTCACTTATAGAGGTCGGAACATGTCATAAGTATAAATAGATACAAGCATAAATAAATGTAGGAATAAAAACATCAATAAATACAGGAATAAATATGTTGCAGTGTTTTCAGGGAGACTCAGTGTGTGTGCTGTGGCTCAGCTGGAAAGCAGTTGACTCACGACCGCAGGGTCCCTGGTTCAACGACTGAACAATAACTCTTTTTTGTTGTTTATAAAAGCTACAGCTAAATGAGATAATGTAGTTAATAAATGTATTCTTTGATATGGTTTAGCCTTTCTCCGGCTACAACGTGGTTAAGTTTAGGAATATTATTAAGGAATACAAATCCCTCTTTGCAATGTGTACCAGCCTCCTTAGGCTTTTCAATCATTAAACTGGAATAAATACAATATTGTTAACCCTTGTGTGGTGTTCGGGTCAAATTGACCAGATTTCCATTTTCAATGAATAAAAAAAAATATAAGGATATTTTCGTTCAACCTGAAACTCAATGGCCGGGGCTTATTTATTGTGAAGGACATGTGGAATTGTTTTTATTTTTTTCCACTTATGAAAAAATGCCCACCCGCATTTTTGTCCTTCATAAGAGGTTCGGGTCACACACACACACACACACACACACACACACACACACACACACACACACACACACACACACACACACACACACACACACACACACACACACACACACACACACACACACACACACACACACACACACACACACACACACACACACACACACACACACACACACACACACACACACACACACACACACACACACACACACACACACACACACACTTGTATGCATAGAGAAGCTGTTTGATCCTGTTTTCCCTTGATCTTTACCCTTTGTAGTGTTTACACAAAACTATCCTAGAACATTATAAACATTTTAGATCTTCCAGAAATGTATAAACATTTTACATTTTCTCGCACTGTCCCCCCTCGCACCTGCACGCCGGAGGAGGGACTAAACAGAGACATAACCTCAGTGTAGTAACAGTGTAGTGCAGAACTACAATTATCTACCAACAAAATGGCCAAAAGATATTCTGCCCAGAGCCTTGGAGCTAATAATGGATGAGAGTGAGTGGAATGCATTAGGAGAACACGGTGAAGGCAAGTTTATTTATATAGCACCTTTCAGCAGCAGGCAATTCAAGGTGCTTTACAAAAATGAAAGACATTCAGACAAAGGTGAAGTGGAACAGGAAGACATTTCTGAAGATGAGGATAATGTGGAGGTAAACTCAGAATTTGACAGCAAATTGGAAGATGAACTTGACTCAGAGCCAGCTGCTGGAAGACCCCCACAGCCAGCCGCAAGAAGACCCCCACAGCCAGCTTCTGAAAGACCCCCACAGCCAGCCGCAAGAAGACCCCCACAGTCAGCCGCATGAAGACCCCCACAGTCAGCTGTGAGGTCTGTGGACCCTCAAAGGACTCCAAGACACAGACTACATGCAGCAACTGCAACAAGTACATCTGTGCTATACACACAAAGAAGTTCTGCACATCATGTGTTTCCTAAAGGGACCGACCCATTGACTCACATGATGTTCTGCAGCGTCACTTCATCAATATAGTTTTCGGATATACTGTATTTTATGAATAGTGACTGTCAATTGTTTTTATTTGCTTTGTGTTTACATCTGTTCTATGTAATTTATATGGATGTTTCATTCCCTCTATATCACAGCCAAATACTTTTGGATGTGGTTCTTGTGTTCCAATTGCTGATAAATTGCTTTATTTCCTTCAGGGCTTTGATTATTATCTGACAGATTAAAAATAATAAACATTAATGAAAAAATGTTTCATTTACATTTGTCCTAGAAAAGCATGAGCAAAATGTAAACTTAATTTTTATTACAGTGTATTTTTTTTTAACATAAATTACATTTGTATCACAAAAAACGATGGACACTTCCATTGTTACATTT